>CM076571.1:874545160-874823991 GCA_034641835.2 Pinus albicaulis
CTCTAGGATTCTGGCCTCATTGTCGCTATCATCACTGTTTATCTGAATTATGTCAAAGTCCCTCTCTTTCTCATGGCTGCTTTCTTCCTTCTCCTTCCCCTTGCTTTGGGTGGCCTTCTTGGTCTTCCTCCTCTTGGGTAATTCAAAAATGGTTTTCTTGGGCAACTTCCCTTTGCTTCGGAGGGCTCTAGTAACATTTGGAGTTACAGTTTGAGGCACTCTCTTTCTTGATGTTCGAGGCTTTGTCACCTTTGGAGAAGAAAGCATGGCCCCTTGCTTAGGAGAGGCAGCTAGCACATGCTATATTTGCTCTTTTCCCTTGCTACTCCCCTCATCATCCTTGCCACTGTTTTGACCTTCTTCATGAATGCTTTGACTGTCACCTTGCATGTCTTTTTGAAGGCTTCCCTTTCACTCTTGTCCCTGTTTTCTTCAGGACTTTTGGGCTCTTTATCTTCAATGTTTTGTGCTTCATCTTCATCATTTTTGCTACTGTGAGGGCTACCAATATCCTCATCAAACTATTCCATTTCTTTATCATTTACCTCTTCACTATTTTGTTCTTCTTCATGGCGCTCTTCTTCACCACTGTGCTGCCTTTCATCACTGTGTTTTTCTTCACTTTGCTCCCTTTGACTTAGATCCTCTTCACTGTTTTTTTCTTTATCACTATGCTGCCTTTCCTCACTGTGTTCTTCTTCCTCATTATGCTGCTCTTCCTCACTATGTTGTTCTTCCTCACTATGCTGTTCTTCCTCACTATGCTCTTCTTCTTGTTCAATCATGGGAGATTTTAGCTTCTTAGGAATTGGATTACTAGAATAAGGAGAAAGATGTTGAGTGGAAGGTGAAGGAGATGCATGGGATGAAGAAACAGTGGCGAAATCAGGATGTGAAATGAAAGTGTCCCAAGAGATTCCCTTCTTCTCAAGTTGATGAAGAATGCCAATCTTGATAAGGGAATGATGGAAAAGAAAAGCTAACTGCTGAGATGGAGGTCTCTTTTGAACAGTGGAAGCCATCTTTTCAATACTTCTATGGAGGAAAAAGGGGAAGTTTAACAATTGGGCTCTTGTGAAGTGCATGAGCAACCAGACATGGTAAGCATAGACCCAGGAAAACCTTCCCTCGCATGTGAAATATTTCATGATTATCTTCATGAGGGGAGCATAGCTGGTCAACAGATATGAAAAAGGAAATATGGATGGGCATGCATCCTGATGCTCTGGCTTCAAAAAGGGTTTATATTGATCTGAGTCTAGGTAGCTTTGCTTAAACCATTTTTCTCCGACATAAGGGATTTTGGTAGCTCTGGAAATGGATCTAGGAGAAAACTTGAAATCTAAGCCTGCTAGCTGAAAATGTTTCCCTTGCAATCTCAAAGCACATAGATGTGTCAAGGGAAGGTAACTTTTCACCTCCTAAACCCTGTGACAAAAATATAAACATCCAACTTCATGAAAGTTAAACGGAACTGAAGGATGGGAATTTACTTCCTCAGTTGAAAAAGGTGCATACCTCTTGTGAGGGCCACTTTTGCTATCTTGACTGGGAGGCATTTTTGATTTGGATACTCTTTGCTGGTTGATCAGGACTATGGCTGTTTCAAATGGTTTCTGAAATAATCTCCCAACACCACACCTTGTCCTCTTTGAAAGTCACTGTGCTTCTTTGATGTTATTAAACCAATGTTTGTCAAATGAGAAACAAAAACACTTTGATCACTATGTTTGAGAAAAGATATTGGAAAAGATATGTTTGGGGTCCTTTGTTGAAGAAGGATCTCTTTTGTTTTGGCACAAAATATCCTACCCTCAAGCACTGCTCTTTTGTTGTTTACTGCCCTTTAAAAGGTAAACAAAAACACCTTTCAACTGACTTGAAGACCTTTCAAAACAAACTCTACTTTTTGAACTCGGGGGGGCTGCACAAAGTTTACTATCTCACAACACAAAAAGGACCTCTTAAAATGACCAAGCCTTCATCTTCTAACCACTGTTTCCTTCTGAGTTTTTAACAAACACAAGCCTTTGCAAAGTACTGTTAAGATACTTCTCAAATATTGATTTAAAGATCTCTTAAACTAACTCTGCTCCTTTATAGCAACTGTGGGCAGTCTTAGCTATTTTAATAGCACGAGTAAATAGCCTTCAAATTGACATAATAAACATTCCTTTTCACTGTTTTATCATTTACTATCCATGACAAAGAGAGACCTTTCTCAATTTTTGCAAACCACCTATCTCTTTTAATTACTGTGTTTGAGAAAAAGGCTTAAACAAGTGATGTTTGTGGTTTTTTGTTTGAAGAGGAATCTTCTTCTATTTTGGCACAAACATCCTTCTCTTCAAACACTGCTCTTTGCCATTACTGCTTTTGAAAGGAAATTAGGGCTCTTAAAACTGATAAAACATCTTCCCCTATCACTGTGTTAATGTTTGATACCCCTGGCAACACAAACTTTTGATTTTTTGACCAAAGGCCCAATTTGCTTTACCACTGTTTCTTCTTTGGAAAACGCAGCAACAATACCCCCTTTAAACTTCAAAATTTATCAAGAAGCAAGGAAAATACCTTGAACAATGTTTATGGGTCTTGTTTGATCATTGGGGCAGCCTTTAAAAGTGTTTTTGGAAACAAATGGAGGAGCGACACGTTTGAAGCAGAGGGTGCCACGCATATGAGGTAGTCAGGTGTTTTTCAGGCACCGGTGAATGAACGCACAGGCGCGCTACGCGCCGCTATAGGTGCGCTATGCAGTAGTTAAGCTCCTTTTCTCGGGTGCTCACAGGCGCACCTCGCACTTTTACAGGCACCCTGCGCAGGCTTCTAAGCCTCAAAAATTTGAAATTTTGCTCGGAATCACCTTGTTTCTCCAGTGAGCAACTAATGGAGTATGCTTAGTGTTTTGAAAATGCTCGTGGGACATTTTAAACAGTCTCCTCCGCCTTTATAATTGAAAGAAACTTCAAATGTCTTCACATCACGTTTTGGAGGGTCTATGCCTTTTTAAAAAGGCTTTTTTTTTTTTAACAACATAAATCGTTGTTATGCCACTTTATACCAACATTTCCTTTGACTGCGGTGTTCCCTTTAATTGTATTCATCAAGGCTTGATTTACTCATGTTCACCAAGGAGATGTCCTTTAAAAACCCTCAAAGCCATCATAAACAATAGCAGAGTTTGTTTTTATGTAAAGTAAAAGGTCTTGTTTGATGACTGTGGTGTGTTTTAATTCTTTGAAGGTTGTCTTGAACTTGAATCATTTTGTCATACCCTTCCTGTCATTTTGATGAGCTTGTTCCGAGTTTTGGACATTTTGACCTCAGATTTCCTTTGAAGAAGACCTTTATGGATAGGAAAAACAAAGCTTCTTGAGCATCATAATATCACTGCTTGGCCTATGTTTAACACTAGACTTCAACTCACAAACCTTCAATTGCATCCTATTGAATTTCAATTCTGTCTTTCAAACAGTGAACCCATGTAAGCACCCCTTGAAACACTACTGCTATATCACTGGTTTCATCCATTGGAGAAAATAGTGTAAACAAGTTTTTAGGCCATTTGAAGCATTGTTAGCCTTGTGCTCTTTGAATGAGGCCATACCTCTGTTCCTAACCATCTGCTTTTTAAATGAAGGAGGTTAACATAAAATTTCTAAACCATCTGCTCTTTATACTGGAGGAGGTTTACATCAGGTGACCCAACCATCTACTCTTTATACTAGAGGAGGTTAACACAGTCACCCAACCATCTGCTCATGCTTGGAGGAGGTTAACACAGTCATGAAATTTCATCCCTTTCTCAAACTGTGTCATCTTTCCTTGTAATACATATCTCTGCTTGGTATGTCACAATAAGTAATAAAGTGAAAATTTGACAATATGCTATAAGAGGCACGTTCTGAGATATGTATCCTGTGGTTGGAATATCCTTGTGAATCCTTTAAACCAAGAGCCACATGACTTGTATTTGTAGAGTAATTGCTGGCTAGTCATTACTTACTAACCTTTCTTTACTGTGTTTGCAGAGGCTTATTTAATTTTCTCTCTGACTAGCATTCTTATCCCAGGCTCAAGACAACATGAGAAGTAGCTGTCTTCTCATGTTTAGCTTGAGAATTTCTTCTAGAATATTTGTTCATATTTGCTTCTGAAAGAGACACTGAAACATTGTAGATCAACATTATATCAGCTTGGCTTTTGAAACATGTATTTTTGAGACATCAAGACCTTTTAGTGGCGCGAACTATGGGTGTATCAAGCTTTGTTTTTTGCAGACTAAGCGCCAATTCAGGGTTGGATGGTATTGAACAAAAGATTTTGGCTCAGGATGCTTTTTCGAAGGGAGGATTTCCTAAAGCGGCACTACCTAACTTAGGGGAGATCTTTGACAGATTTTGAGTATTCTCTTTGGTATGACTAGATCTTAAGATGAAATATGACCAGAGGTAGGGTGGCTGACTTTTTATCAACAGTTGGTTGATGAATGACCTGGGGATGAGGGTAAATGATAGCGGATGACTTTAGCTTATGACAGCTCATGGACAGGATTATATGACTGAAACTAGATAGGACTTGACAACTAGGTTTTTTCTCATCATAGGCTGACTAAAAAAGGTAGGAGGACAAAAAATGTTTAGTGGTGTTTTCTAGTTGACAGATTTGACAAATTTGAGATCAGCTTCTAGAAAACTTGGCTTTAAAAACTAGTCATCATCAATAGGTGAAAAATATTGATGACTAAAAGTGGCTCCATTTGGGGAGGGCAACTCCTTTTCAGGAGGTGTCCAGAATTTCAGATCTTTGTTCTTTGAAGACCAGTGCCTTTATCCCTTGGCGCAAATTTCTTTCTTCCTTGATGCTATTTCTGAAAATTGACAGTATGATCGGCATCAAAGTTATTTCTACCTGCCCCGCTACATTTCCTAACATTTTTTCTTCTTTCAGGTGCATTTGGACTAGCAACCCTTTGGCATAATATTTTTTTTGAAAAATGACACTATCTAATTCTACCCTTATATCCACCGGGAGTTCAGATTAAGCTGATGAACTCCTTTGTTTCTCTAACTATGCTAGATCGACTGTCAAGGTTAAGCTGTTTGACAAGATTTTATTCTCTAATCTAAAACAAAAAATTGAAAAATGACTAAATTAGGATTATATAGTCTGATTTGTCATGTACTTGTGGCATGAAAGACAAGCTGCACACAAATATTATTTTTCATAAAATGAAATCTAGAAAATCAGGGCTAGGATACACAATTTGTTTTTCATACTTGCTTTCCTCTTTGGTTCTGTTTTGAACATGTGGAACCAGTATCTTTTCCTAATCTATATTTCTGACAAATCAAGCTTACACAATATTGATTATCTCTCCTCTCACTAACTTATCAACAAATAAATTTAAAACATGTTCAGTTATGATTAGGCTAGATAACTGAACAAGACATTGTGAGCACTAGTAGCGGCATTTAGACTTGCACGCTTTCAGAATGACTATTTTTTGAACATGGGGATTTATTTCTATTTTTCAAACTGCCCTCTTTTTCTATTTTTCTATTGTTTTTTGAGTTTTCTGCTTTTTGATTTATTTCTCAAACAATGGTATATACAATGAGTGAAAATGTTTCAACTTAGAAATCCTAGAAATGGTGAAACTTGAGCATCTTATCTTCATAAGGATCTCCTACCACTCTTTGTCCTCTCAGCTCTTGAAAAGAAAAATTTGGAAAATTTTCTCTTTCAAGCATAACACAAGAATTCATGCATGAATCTCTAAACAACCCCATACCTTCCCGCTGTACCTCTGTATACCTTTGATCTCCACTTCTTCTTTTGTTGTACATATTTTTCAAATAATGTAGATATTCTTTGTCATTTTTGAAGTATATGATGACATCATCAAGGTATATTAGAATGCATAAATTTAAAACTGGAAACATAGCTTTTAGGAGCATATTTTTGGTGTTTGGTGATTTTGCAATTCTGGGTTTGAAGATGGAACTACTTCTAGCATACTTGAAAAAATATTTGAGCTACTTGCTTTGCAAAGGAATTATTTGGCGATATCTTGAAACATCATCTTGTAAAGACACATGATTAAAAGCACTTATCATTTGTATAGCATGGTCTTGGGCAGGAAGGATATATTTCCTGTCACAAGGGTGTGTATTTGTGTTTCTAAAATCAAAACAGATCCTATGTCCAGTTGTCTTGTCTTTGATTATTATTGTTTGGTCAAAATTTTTGTATTTTCTTTTGTTGAAGCTGTTTCTTGGAGTGATGGCAGTGTCATAGTGCTTCTCACTGTTTTATCTACATGCAGTAGTATCTTGAACAATTTTGCAAATTCTAGCGGTTCTAAGTCTTTGGTGAAGTGGTAGAATGCTAGCTAGTAAAAACAACTTAGGTATATTTGGACTGCAGTCATCATCTCTTTTCCTAAGAAGTTTATCAGACATTTTTTCCAGATTTTTAGCTGTTGTGGCTATAGTCAAGGTTTCATTTGAAAAGGAAGAGTTATGAGATGGTAAATCTTTAAGGTATGCTAAGAAAATTAAGCTTCCCTGCCCCTGATTTCCGAAGAGGTTTGTGATATGCAAGTCTTCTAATGCCTCTATTCTGAAAAAGTCTCCTGATGTTACTGCTGATGTTTGTCTATGGTTTGAGTAATTTGCTTGATGGTATGTAATGTTTTGTGCTTCTTGCTCTATTTATGTTTCAAGAGAAACAAACTCTCTTTCCTCAAGACATAACTTCTCATGGTCATGATAATTTTGAGTGTCCAGTTCATCATAGAGAATTTGGGGTAGCTGATGTGGTGGGTCTAAGTTTGTTTCAAATTCTCCTAACTGTTCTTCGATTTCTTCATCAGTGTGTAGAATGAAAAAGTTTAGCTCAGAATGCAAGGAGTACATCGGGATGTTATCTGGCATTTCTTGGTTGCTGACCATATATTTCATGTGTGATTCCCGATAGAGTATTCTGGTTTGGTTAAACACAGGAATAGTGGCGTAGGACATATCAAGTTGAATATTTCCCTGAAGCTTGGCTTCCCAAGATCTAGATAAAAGCATTTCGTACTTGGGGGGGATGTCTACTACCACTATGTCTATGATCAGGTGCTTTGTACGTATTTGGGCCAAACTGAAACAAAGATCTTTGATTAAGCCTAGACACTTGAATCTACTTGAATCAAATGAATATAAGTCTTTATAAGGTTTTGTTATTTCTACGCCTAATCTTTCCATCACAACCTTTGACATGAGATTATACAAGGCCCCGGAGTCTAGCATGGCATTGTGTAGGATTTGGTCATGTATATTTAGGCTAATGTAAAAGGGGAGAGTGGTTCCTTCTTGGAATTTTCCTTCTATTTTTGGAGCAAACAACACTTCAGGGGTGTCATCAGCTAGATTTAGGGTGTTTGCATCATTTCCTATATTGAGGACCTTTAGCACTTGGGATTTGTAAGAGCTTTGGGCGATAAGTTCAGTGAGAGGCATGGTGATCTTTATTTTGGCGATTTCTCCTTCAAAATTGAAGGGTGCTTGTAGTTTAGATAAGTTTGCTTCAGTTTTTTCAGCCATGACTTTGTCTGTGTTCTTAATTTGCTGACTTTGGTTTGAGATTTTTTTCAAAACATCCATCTCGGGAATCTTGGTAGAGGTACTGGGAAAATCTGGGCCAAGACTTGTCTGAATACCTTTATCTTTGTTCTGGTCAGTTTTCTTGACCACGATTTTGTTGCTATCCAGTGCTCTTTTAAGGATGGTATCAGGGGTTTTAGCAGTGTCTGAGCTACCTTTCTTGGAGTTGTCTTAGTTTTTTCTACTTATAAGATCATACTGCCTGTGAGCTTCTATTATGGCATTCTGAAAATATATAGCAGGATCTTCGAGGTCCTCATAGTTGGTTTCATTTTGATTCGGGGAGAAGAAAGCTTGTTCTTCTTCTGTGAGGTAAACCTCGCTATCGTTATCAGAACCTATTAGGTTTAAATGACTTTCATCAATGGGTTCTGTATCCCTCTCATCCTCATCAACATAATTTTCATTAAAGGGTGGCCTAATTTGTTGGTCAGTTTCCCTTAGTTTGTTTTGAGGTTGTTCTCTCCTAAAGTTTTGGTTTTGGTTTTTGTTTGGAGGGTTTGGCTAGTTGTCCCTAAGAGGTGCCTTTTCACTTATCTTTTCCCACATTTTCGCCATGGATCTAACCAAGTCATATATTCTAGGATCTAAGGGAGGGACTGAAGGGGCGACCTCATCCCTGTATGTGACTTTCCTTTGTGATCTGGTCCTAGCTCTCTTTTATGCTAAGTTGGCTTCTGCACTTATGGCCACTTTTTGCATTTCCTCTAAGGTTGGGGGATCCTTGTCTCTTAGTTGATAAGTCATGTCTGGGTCGAAACCTTCGGGAAACTTTGCTAAGGCTGAGCCAAGTGGAGGTTTGAAGTGAGGCAGGAGGGCGTTATAAACATTTTTGAACCTAGTGCAGTATTCCTAGACACTTTCCCCATTTTCCCTTTTTAGGTTGTTATACTCAGATAGGATTTGAATGGGTTTATTTCTGATTTCCTAGCACTTATTTATGAAGGTTTGGTAGAGTTCTGGGAGATCGTGTATGTTGTTTGGAGTTAAGCTCTTAAACCATTTTTTGGGTTCTCTGCCTAGGCTTTGGGCGAACATCCTCATTCTTATGGTCTCATATTCTATTTCCATGTATTCAAAGGCATCGCTAATTCTATCTACATGTTGTTGGGTGGTAGTAGCCTCAACTCCAGTAAAGTGCGGGATTTTGGATTGGTAGTCATTTTGTAAAGGAGCCAAAGAGTGTGGCAACACCAAGGGTGCATACCAAGCTGCCATGGTGGGAGCTAATGGATGATTCACAATATGAGGGTTTGTAGGATGAGCTGAGGTGATTTGAACAGTGGTGGTTTGGATGGGTGTGGCGGATGTACTTGGACCAGTGAACTGATTTTGAGCAGATTTGGGGTGGTAGGAGCCGAAGTGGTGGAGAAGCTGAAGGTCGGGAGGTGTAGTAGGTGAGGCTTCTCTACTAGGACTCTGTGGCAAATCTAGGGGCTCAAGATCATCAAAGTTTATTTTACTTTGTGACTTGCTTCTAAAAAGGGTTTTTGTTGATTTTAAGTCAAATGGGGAATCCTGCAAGGATGTGAGATGTTCAGGTACTGATCTTGCTTTACGGATGGACCTATCGGTAGCTAAATTGCTAGTTTTGGAAGCTTTCCACATAATCTTCTCTGGGTTATCTACTATGATAGGGGGATTTGGGTCTAGATGAGATCTGGTATAGATTCTTTGTGAAGCCAGATTTCGAATTCAGAGTTTAGAGAGGAAGGTATTTGTGATTGTTTTGGATGGATGGCCTCTCTAGGGGTTTCGCTAATGTGAAGAATGGTCAAAACAAAAATGAAGGATAGTGGAGTCGCCAGGTGGATTTCTTTTGAGATCTATGGTCCACCACCAATACTATCAAAGATGCTTTCGGAAAAAAATTTCTAGCAAACTTTGAGGTGAATACTTGCAAGGAAGAGTGATCACTTAGTTTCAACAGTTTTCTAGACTGTTTGGACAAGCTGATGGTTCTATTTGCAAGTTTATTTCTGTTTATCTCCTATGTTTAGGTGAATTTTTCTGAATCGCTAAGTTATACTTAGTTTGTCACTTGATCTCAGAGTTTGCACCATGAATTTTAAGTTTTTGGAAAGGATGAGTCAACATAAAGGTATGGTTTATGAATTTTTTGGTTTTTATGGAGTTTTAGGCCTACTGGAGGTTAATGGAGTCACCAAGTGGATTTTGGTTGTTTTTATAGAGATGTACCTATGGTCCACCTCCAATAACTAGGAAAAGCCAATTTGGGGATGTTTTTGGGGTTTTCTGAGTTGTTATGTGCAGCCTATGGTTTATTAGAGTATTCTAAAACTAATTCATCACTTTGGTAGGGTGGTGAAACAAAAAGAGTTTACTCTAAACGATTCTATGGACTGCTTGCCTGTTTAAATTTTGAAAGACTAATGAATCTACAAGAGTTTTATAGACTGTTATGTACTCAGTTAGTCCCACCGTGATCGCCATTATGTTAGGGTCCCGTGATTTGGCTGATTGGCAAGCCAAGTGACAGGATAACATCAAACCAATCTTTGGAGTCCAAGGACCTAGCCTTCTTGGACTCAGAGAGGGCTCTCTCTATTTGTGCAAGGGATATCTATGTGTTTTCTTCTTATGTTTCTGATTTTAGGCTAGTTATGAAGTGGATTTTTGGTTTTGTTTTTAGGTTTGTGAGGGATGAATTGATCAAAGACTAAGATAGATAAAAATATTGTCAGATCAACTGGGCTATGGGGTCGAAAAGGTCAAGAAAGCTTCAGATGGTGATACAACGTATGTTGAAGGGCCGATTTGATCAAGGTAAAATGGATCTTAAGGTAAAATGAAGTGGGATGGACACTAAGTTTGTGAAGAACAAAGGCTTTCAAACATATCTAGTTTGATAGCTGACATAAAAATGGTAGGGCTAGCCATTAATCATGAGAAATGTAACTATAAACTGATAAATTCATAGAAATAAACATTCAAGCAATAAATAGAGATATATGACTCTCTAACTTTAGGAAATTGCTATCAGACTTTGGGGAAAGACAATTAAGACAAACAAATAACTCAAATCACGATGAGGAAATGCCTAAGCATAGTATTTCAAGCTATCAGGCACTTTGAAGCAAGATTGCATAGTTTTAGGCAAGGGGAAAAATTAGTACAAGACCTCCTTGGTTCAACTAAGACAAACAAACATTCAAAGAAAGGTTTTAGAGGTGGAGCTATGACTAACCATGAGTAAGCAGGGCATACCGTGAATCATACTTAGCATGCATAAAACCATAAATGAAATAAACAAACAATTTCTTCAGTTATCAAAGAGCAATCAAAGATTCTTTGATATGACTAAGAAGGAAGAAAACATAGAAGCTATAAAGAAACAGGAAATCTGAGGTGCCTCCAAGGGCATGTCTCAAATCTATTCTCTACTATCTTATAGCAAGCAAGAGCATGAAATGTGAATGAAAACTAAGAAGCATAACAGAGAGAAACACTATACCATTTTACTAAGTCAAGAAATCCAACAATAGTATAACCATATATTTCTTGTATAACCATTTATTGCTCTATATCATCAAGTTCAACCCTATTTACAATGAAGTATCTTGGAATATATAGGCCAAGATGAGGGAAAACCTCCTAATGCAACTTGCAAGCTCATTGGCCCATCAAAACTATATGATTTTGTCCTTGAGGCTTTGCAAAGCCTAAGGCACAAAATATATATAAAAATATCTTAAAAATGATAAAAAAGGAAAATAAATTGACTTTCCTAACTAACCATGGCCAAAAATAGCTAAACGCACATTAGGAAAAGCCACTTCAGAAAAGTGCATTTTTCACAAAAATACTTAAGAAATATATCAGCAGAAAAACCCCTGTCTTGTGGAAAACGTTTGGAGGCCTTCCCGATGTCGAAATGAGGCCCGTGATGGCTCGTTGGAAAGTTATGGATGTCTAGTTTCGGAAATTTTTTTGTTTTATTGAAACTGATCACTAGAATTCTTTCAAAACTTGACTTGTGTGTAAAAACCCAGAAAAATGCCTTTGTTGATATACATGGCAGAGTGTTGAAAAGTGACTATTTTTCGCCACTTTGGGGGACCAAATCATCTTCAATGATCTGAAAATCGTTGAGTAGATGCCCCTAAAATTATGGCATTAAATGATACCATTTTCATCCTTTGAAGATGTCCCAAACAGAAATGGTGATGCCCATGATTTTTAACAAAAAACCCAAAAATGTCAAAAAACCAAAACTTGTTGAATTTTGCCCAATTTTGGCGAGCATGACCCTCAAGGGTTTTCAGAAGCATACTAAGAAGCCAAGGCCAAAATTTGGAGCCGTAATGTGTCTTTCTTCATTTTTGGTGTTGGGCGCCTCTTTTGAGCCTCCTTGAGCTTTTCTTGTGTGGCCTTCAATTTCCGTCGAGCGAACTGATTGAGCTTCCTATAGTGCCTAGTCATCTTTCTTTGAAGGTCCAAATCTCTATTGGCCTTTTCCAGTTTCTTCTCCAAGTATTCATTCACCCGTTCAATCCATGCTTCTCGAATGTTTTCTATCTCTTGGGTGAATAAAGCAGTGAGAGGAAAGGATTGGAAAAGGGCAACCTCTTCCTCTTTTTGTTTCTCTAAGGCTCTTATGAGTCCCATGATTCTTGGCCTCTTTCTTCTTGGCTAATATTCATCTTCGCTATCATTGAACTCGCCCATGAGTTCTTCCAACTTAATTTGCACCTTGGAGGCCTCCTTTTGATATTTGATAGCCTGTGTCTCATATACTGCCATGTGGACACTCATCTGTTTGTTTTGTATTTGCAAAAAGTGAATGAGGTATTTAGACCTCTCTAGATCTGCCCTTAAATCATGAATTTGTTCCTCTCTATTAATCAACAGAGACTCTAGGATTCTAGCCTCATTGTCGCTATCATCACTGTTTATTTGAATTATTTCAAAGTCCCTCTCTTTCTCATGGTTGCTTTCTTCCTTCTCCTTCCCCTTGCTTTGGGTGACCTTCTTCGTCTTCCTCCTCTTGGGTAATTCAAAAATGGATTGCTTGGGAAACTTCCGTTTGCTTCAGAGGGCTCTAGTAACATTTGGAGCTATAGTTTGAGGCACTCTCTTTCTTGATGTTCGGGGCTTTGTCACCTTTGGAGAAGAAAGTGTTAGCACTCAAATCTACCTCAGGCTGAAATGAAGTAAAACTCAAGGCTACATCAAACCACGCTCAGCCTCGTAGCTAGCCCTACGAGGACAGGAGAGGGCTCTCTCCGTCAATCTCGAGAAAATAAGCAATAGGATGCGTCCCTTGTCACTCTTGTCACTACTTTCTTCAGGAATTTTAGGCTCTGTATCTTCAATTTTTTGTGCTTCATCTTCATCATGTTTGCTGCTGTGAGGGCTGCCAATATCCTCCTCTTTGTGTCTGTTGTGTTCCTCATCAAACTGTTTCATTTCTTCATCATTGCCCTCTTCAATTTTTTGGTCTTCTTCATGGTGTTCTTCTTCACCATTGTCTATCTCTGTGTTTTTAGATAGTGAATTGATTTTAAAATCACTATTTATTCTTAGGGAAAAACACAGTAAAAACACCCTTCTTCAATTTCAAAATTTACCACGAAGTGAAGAAATACCTTGAAGAATGTTTATGGGCCTTGGTTGGTCATTGGAGCAGCTCTTAAAAGTGTTTTTGGACGCCAATGGAGGAGCAAAGACTTATATTTTATGTATACTCTTATAATTTTGTTTTTCCTAACAATTTTAGCTAGGTGATTACTTTTGGTGTCATATAGTAAACTTGCATAACACATGTACTCCTTTATTATTGTGTATGTAAAGAAAATAGTGTATTATAAGGTTAGTTAATAATCTTTGGTATTTCATGCCTTCTATAATTTATTTATTTTATTTTTTTCATAAGCTATGGAATCTCGTGTGCCTGACAATCCAAGTAAAGGAGTGAAGAGAAAACGAAAAACAAGTGATATACAAACAACGTCTCCTTCAATTGGTATGGTTGTTTTATATTTTATGTATACTCTCTTATAAATGGTTAGGTTAGGTGGTTTTGTAAATTTTAAAATAACATTACATGACAATATTTGGACTTTTAATTTCATTTTGATTTATGCAAATAATTTTTTATTTTTGTATGCAGAATCAGTTGGCACCAAAGCAAGTGAAATGTTACAGTCATCATCTAAGAAAAAGAAAAAATCAACTCAAATGACAGTATCAATAACACCTTCAACTTCTACCTTTGAAATGATTAAAAAATACAACACATCTAATAAATATGAGTTTGTGCAAGATTGGTATGTCCAGATAGAAACTCCCATGAATATGTATCCTGATATGTACTTATTTGGATCCATCGATGAAAAAGAACCTGAGATATTAGGAATAATTATTAATTGCTATGCTTGCAATGAAAATGACATTGACTTTCAAGTGGAGGTGATTAAAGAAAATTAAGTAAAATTAATTTCTTGTCAAGTGGAGTATAAAAAATTTAGACCAGATTTGATTGAAGCTTCAAGTAAAAATTCACCAAATACGATAAAGAATTCAATGTTTAAGTTGGATAACTATGAGAGTTTTGCTACATCTGGATTGAATAGTTGCATAGATATTTTAGAACGCATCACTACAGTTCTAAGATACCGCTATGTAAGATGTAAAAAAACATCATCTGTACTTCTTTATTTACAACAAAAAATAAAACTTCTTGACAAAATACCAGATGATAAACTCGATTGTCATTTACTTGCTTTGAGAAGAGTATATTTATCTGAATTATAAGAGAACATTATTGAAAGTGATTTCAAACCTACTACAGAATTTCAAAAAGCTAGGAAAGTTGAATTTGAGACAACAAAACTTGCAGATCAATGTGATGAAATTCATGAAGCTTTCAAGCATTGCTATCTATTTTCGAACACCTTTAGTAGAAAGGTGGATGTTGTAAGATGTAGAGAAGCCCCCAAAGTGTTTAAATTGAGATCACGAGATGATTTAAATGTTCAAGTATTAGTGAAATCATTCCTAGAGAAATTTCAAACCTCATTGCCTGATGCTCTTTTGATTCCATTTGACATCAATGAGTCTGATCCATTGGTGAACTCTATCAAAATTATAAATGAGACAGATTTAGATGCTAAGAATATCAATTTTTGGATAGTTGATGGCCAACACACCATTCAGGAAGCGAAAGAAATTTTATCAAATCCTAAATACAATGTATCTATGGAGGCGAAACAAAAATATAAAAAACGAAATGCTCGATTCTTGTGTCCATCAGTTGAACCCATTGAGGTGATTCGCATTTGTTGTCAACTAAATTCTGCCAATAAGGTATTCTACAAAACTCCATTTATTGATTGTGTCCGATCAGCAAGAAATTTCTTAATTTCCAATGACAAATTAAAGAAAAGGAGGATTGGATGTTCCAAGACAGCTGAAGACAAGGTACATTATTTTATTGTTTTTGCATTTAACATTTAAAGTCAATAATATGTGTCATATTTTCTCATATTTGTGATGAATTCTCATTAGTTTAATCCTTTTTTAATTTCATCTCTACATTGAATTTTTATTAGTTTATATGTATGATTTTATCAGGTCGATGATGAAATGTTGTGCTCCTTCTTCGACTGTCCAATTAAAAAAATTTCTGATAAAAAAATTCTCTTATATCTTAATCAAGATATTTGGGATAAGTGGGACATTGTCTTTAATTGTTACCAACTAGGCACATTAAAGTGTTCTCCAAGCCGACCTGATTTTGAGAACTAAAAGAAGAACAGTCTACACAGTTTGACAGCGGCTACTTTTCGTCCCCTTCAGGGATTAACCATAGAAGAAATTGGTTTAGTGGCAGAAAATTTATTGAATGGAACCATTTGGTTTTCTATTCCACCTAATCATCCAACAAATGCCATAAAATTGAAAGATTATTGTTCTAAATTGAAAACCAACAGAACAATATTGGATGCAATGGTTGCATATTGTCAAAGTCATGATGAGAAATTGAATGATAAGACTCTTACCACATTCATTATTCTTGAGCATTATGGAATTAACGAGCTCATATTTTCCAATTTCTGAAAAACTGTGGAGGGGTCTACTTATGTAAAAGGAACACGAAATACAAAGATAGATTCCCTTTCTAAACAAGCATGTGGAGTCCTTGACAGAATGATAAAAGAATCAACAAACATTCAACAGATTGACAACAATTTTGAATTTGGTTGTCATTTTGGAGGGCCTGATCTTTTGTTAACACTTTTGCACTCTTTTCCATGTCAGTTGCAGCCATTTTTACAAACTGACCTTGTTGTTCTGGATACAGTGGCTTTGAAAAAAGAACCATTCCATAAGAGCTATTATATTGAATTTTTTTGATTTCTTATCGAAAAAAACGAGTTGAATGACTTTACTACAGTTCTCTTAGTAGAACTTTGGTTTTGTAATGATGTACGTCAAACTTTGGAAATTGCCATACAGAACTCCAAGTTCAAATATAAAATGACTACTGGAATTTATCAATATATGTCCCAAAATAATTATAGTTATGATATAGTTTTGACTATACATTTATATACTTTAGAATTAAAAATGTTCGAGGCTTCAAAATACTCTCACACATTTGAAGACACACTTGATGAAAATGAGAGAGATTATGGTTTCTGGATAGATTTATTGGAAAGACATCAACAATGTAGTGATGCAAAAGTGGTCATTTCTCTTTATGCGGGGGCAAATTTAATCAAGGCTTGTTGTACATATAGAAGAAGAATTGCATGTGTTGTGAAAATAGAATCACAAAGGACAATAATGTTGAATAGTTACAAATCTTTTCAACTATCAAACCAAGGATCCATTAGTTTCTTGGAAAATTCAGGTACTATAGTTTCTTTGTTGTTTCTCTTATAATACTTTGGATACTATTTTGGTCAAATTTCTTAGTTGTCAAAATGTTTACTACAATGACTAATGATGGGGATTCTAAAACAGGGAATGATGAAAGTGGGAAGCAAACAAATAATCAATATAGTGCACATGATGTTGAAACAAATTTAGAGATGGAAATAAGAGGAGAAGATGTTATTATACCAGGTACATAATTTGTTTGGTTATTGCTCGTGTTACTTTTTTAATTTATTTAATTTTCATATTTATAACATTTTCGGATGTCTATTATAGGGAATTATGAGAAGAAAGGAATTAATCAAGACATTGACCATGAAATGATGGAGATAGAAATAGGTATTAGTCTCTCTCTCTCTCTCTCTCTCTCTCTCTCTTTATATATATATATATATATAGATATATTAAAGGAAGTATATAATGACAAGGGAATGTCCCAAGAAACTACAACTAAAACCAAAATATTATATGGATGATTAAAGATGATTCATTGTTTATATAGTTGATTGATGCTTTTATTCATTGTCACAATTTCTAACATTTTTTATGTTTATCATAGTGACAAGCAAGGAGAACAAAAACATTGATCAAATGCATGTGAAACAAAGCTATAATAAAGCAAATGATATCATATTAGGTAGTTAACATGAACTTTATTGTTTATTCTTTTGTTTGTTTTTTTATTCAATTAATCATTGTCACAATTTATAACATATTCGTTGTACATTATAGAGACAAATAATGAGAACGAAGACAATAATCCGAAGATTGATAAACAAAGTTGTAATCAAGAACAAAATATAATATCAGGTACTTGTAATTTTCCCATTTGCTTTCCTTATTATTTAATATTTTTATTCATTTTCACAATTCAAACTATTTTATATGTTTAATGTAGAGACAAATAAAGAGAACAAAGACGATGATGAGGTGCAAAGTTATAATTATGAAGATAATGCCATATCAGGTACATATTACTTGTCTTTTTGTTTTATTATTATTATTATTATTATTCTTCAAATTCTAATGCTTCTATACCATAACATTGTATATGTTTATTATAGGAAAAAATAAAAATAACAAAACTAACAATCAAAATAATGTTAAAAGTGTGCAGGTGTGTATTTTGTAGGTTACATTGATAAGGCTTTTCTTTAATTGCGAATTTTGTATTGAATATATATTTTATTACATAATTTGATCATATTTAATTGAAGATTTAATATTTTTAACTCCAGGTTCTGTGAAGATGATAAAAGAGAAGATTGTTTCATCTATAAGTAGTCAAAAGAACACTCATGGTAAGTGTATTGTTTCGATATTTTTTTTTAGTAATTTTTGTAACAAGAATAAAATGGTTTGACTAGACTATTTTTTATTGTATTGCAGCCCAAAAGAAATTAGTTATTCTTGAATTAAGGGACATTTTTTACCATAGCATCGATGATGAAGCAACAAACAAAGGACATATTGAGAAAATGGGAACTGATGCAGATTACAAAATACAGAAAAAGTTATTTTGGATTCATCCACATGCAAATACATTTTTTGAAATGTGTTTCAAAAATGAATATTTTGAAATTGCAATTTGGACGACAGCTTCAAAACAAAACACAACAAGAGTTCTAAAAAAGTCCTTTTCAGAAAAAATACAAGATAAACTTGTGTTTATGTGGACTGCTTCAGAGTGTAAACCAAAAAAGGGACATAAGGCCATTAACAATCCAAAAAAAGGTATACACACTAAATCATTGAAAAAAGTGTGGGAAATGCATACCCAATATGATGCAACCAATACTATTATAGTGGATTTTTCACTTGAGAGAATGCAAGGAAATCCAAAAGAAAATGTGATTCTTGCCCCTCAATTCATTGGAACAAATAAAGAGGATGATTGGTTGATCGAAAAGCTATGGAGAATGTTGATTAAATGCAACAAGGCAACATATGTGCGGGCAAATTTTGAAGGATGTTCAATAACATCTAATAGTACCTTAAGAGGATTGGTGTCTATTTCATGTCATAATATGTATGACATCATGAATTATTACTATATTTTGTAGCCTCTTTAAATTTAAGTTGACTTCTATTTTACAATACTAATAAAATAATTGTTGATTTGGTTTGTCAAAAGTAGAATACAATAATTTTATGTTCTTTATTTTTGTGAGATATTATTGTATTGATAACAATTATTGATTTGAATGGTTGTTTAATGTTTTCATATCAAAATTTATCATGCTATAGAAATTTTTACAATGGATTAGATTGTATGTAAAAATTAATAGATAATTGTTCTATTTGTATTGAAACATTACAATTATTTTTTTCAATTGTGGTTTAAGTTATCATTATACAGGCTTTGAAATTAGTAATGCAAATGATGGTTCACTGCATTGTTATAAATTTTTTTATTTCATATAAGTTGAAAAAATATATAGGATGTACGTAGCCCTAACAATAGACATAGAATCTTGACTAAAAGAAGCACCAAAAGAAACTAAAGTAGAGACTCTAGAGCGTATAATTAAGTAGGTTTGAAATTTAAAAATTGTATTATATTACATGTGGAAACTAATATATAATTAGTTTGTTTAATTGCAACCATTGTAATTATATCTTTCAATTCAAATCAAACAAATCATTATAAGACTTAAAATCAATGATTTAAATGGTGGGTCAATGTGATCCTATAAGACTTGCTTATTCCAAACAAATTAAATAAAGGTATTAGGTTGTACGTATAAAGTAAACATATGATTAGTTTATTCACTTTACTGGGGCTAGTAATTATAATTTGTGATTACTGTTAATTCATAATAAATACTAACATCATTTTTGAAATGTTAGGTTTTTATATCATTAAGCAATAAAGTGTTGAAGTGGAGATATGTTAATATCATATGTGTGGTTGCAGTGCAATTGCAGACTCAAATGGGCATCACTAATAAGTCAAAAGATGTTGTTGATATTTGAAATGGAAGGAGTTTTCTTCCAATCGTACACCAAAGATGAACAAAATTGTTATATTCAAAGAGAAGCAGATTGGCAGTTCGGTGATAGGTCCTATTTTTTAAGGCCTTTTCATTCAGAACTTTTAAAATATTGCTTAAAAAATTATGATGTTGCAATATGGACATTAAATGTCACTGACAAGTACATCCGACAAGTACTTGAAATTTCAAATATTGATATAGAGGACTTTAAATTCACATGGAACATGTCTCATTGTCATTTGCAAACAAAATTAGAAGCAGGGAGGACAATACAATTTTATGAGAAAAGGTTGACTAATGTGTGGTCCCAATATGGAGATAATTATGGAGAATCGAATGTATTGCTAATAGATACAACAAAGCATACTTCTCAATTCATTGGATATCGATCAAACCACATCTTGATAAAAGCCTATACAGGAAAAGAGCAAGATACTTGGCTTATGAATATTTTGTTCCCCTTTCTTAAGACTCTTCAACGTATGAAAGAGAAAAGTGAGTACATTCGAATGTTCAATAGAACATGTACTTCATTGTAGTGGATGAAGATATTTTTCTTTATAAAATTGTTCACAAGTACATTCCAATTTTTTAATGCAATTTGAACATAATTTTTTTGAATCAATTTGTATGATTTTATATCTTTTGGAATCTTATATGAGAATTTTCAATTTTAATTTTTTGTAGGAAAAAAATCAGAACTTTGTATTAATAAAAAACAATTACAATGGGAATTGTCAATTATATTGTTATATATTTCTATTATTATTTATAATTATTTTTGCAATGACTTTGTTGTATCAATTTTTTTTTGCTAATATGTGTGTATGTGTGTTCTTAAATGAATTATTTTCCATTGAAATCATCTTACATGAACCATCAAGGCATGATTGTATTTTTATTGACTTGTATTTACTTATGTGAAATAAGTTTTGAAATAGAGCTCATTGCAAACAAAAGTGCAATTCTTATTGAATAAATTATTATAATTTACTTAATAATGCTACAAGCACTATTGGCTATTCAGGCTAATGGGAAATGTGTCATAAGAAAATGATTTGAAATGTTTGAAGCATAAGATATCTGATTTCTCAATCCATATTTTACATAAATTTATATACTTCAATCAATTAATGGTTGTAATTAAAATCATATATCATATAGAAAATCAACAACACTCAAAGTTCATTATTGACCTTTTACCTATAAAATGCATTAATATGAGTGCATAAATGTGATATTTATTGTTTGAGATAAAAATCTATTATAAAAAAATTTGCATTTTTAAATAAAAACATATAATTAATGATAATGATTGCTAAGTGGACTATCAAGGTTTGATTGGACGCTATCATAGATAATTATGTCTTTGAACTTTATTTTTGTTTTTTTAATTTTTTTCTTCATATTTTAAATAAATTGAAATCAAATCATATGAGCCATAATTTTATTTTATTTTTTAAATCAACTATTTGCGTATGCAATCATCTATCCCATATAAGTTAATAATGAATCCATTTATTAACCTTTATTTGTCTACCATAATGAGTATTGATTTCATATTGTATTTTAAAAATAAAAATAAAAATGCATGTAAAACAAAAAGCTCTTCTTAATAAAACATGGAAAAATTAATTAAAAACATGTTAAGTGGGCCATCTAAATTAATTAAAGAGATAGATGATAAATGTTTGTATTTAAACTTTTTGCACCATAAGACATTTATTTTCCCATCCATTTTAACATATTTTCATTTTCAATTCTTAAATAATTTACTTGTAATTTAAACAATCTCATAGAATCCACCATTACTCGAAGCTATTTATTGTATTCTCTTTGGTTATATGCATTAATAGAAGTTTATAAATGTGATATATTTTTGAAATGTAGCTCCTAATGTAAACAAATATATATTTTTTATAAAACAAATTAAAAGTAATGGATACTAAGTTATAAGTAGTCTATATAAAGCCATTTACCAACTTTTATTTGCTTATCATGAAGTTTAATATAAGTGTATAAATGCAACATTGTTTTTTTGAAATAAAACTCTATGTAAAATGAAATGATTTTCCTAACAAAATATGAAATAATTAATTGATAATGAATAGTGAATAGATTCCTCAAGTTCTCTTAAGATATTGGTCATAAATAAATGTATTTAAACTTTTTACAACATACACCATTTGATTTTCTCATCCCTATTAGCATTTTGTAAATTTCCATTCATAAATAAATCATTTATAATTGAAATAATAAAAGCCAACTAGACATAAAGCATGACATATTAAATTCTATTTAGTTATATGCATTGATACAAGGTTATAGATGTATTATATTTTTGAAATAAAGTTCTTAATGTAATTAAAGATACATTTATTAGAAAAAATAATAATTTAAAATCAATCGATGATGAGTTCTAAGTGGTTTATTATATTTTCAATAGATAATTTTTTCTATCTATGCATTTTTAAATCAATTACTTTTATATACAATCATGCCATATAAGTCGATAAGTCAAGAAACAATCGATTGATTTTTATTTACCTATCATGTGGTTTAATATGAATGTATAAATGTGACATTGTTATTTCTAAAAGAAAACTCTATGTAAAAAAATATTTTTTATTAAAACATGGATTGATTAATTCATAATGTCATGCATTAAGTAGAATCACAAATAAACATATTTATTACCTCTCATGTGGTTTAATATGAATGTATAAATGTGACATTGTTATTTCTAAAAGAAAACTCTTAAATGTAAAAAAATGTTTTCTATTAAAACATCATTGGATTAATTAATTCATAATGTTGAGCATTAAGTAGTCTATTCAGGCTCATTCAAGAGTTGCGTCACAAATGAACATATTTAAACTTTTTTCCACCACATGACACGATTTTCCCATTAAGATTAACATTTTGTAAAAATCAATTATTAAATAAACTATTTGTAATTAAAATAATCTCATAAAAGCTAACAAGGCATGAATCTATTTATTGTATTCCATTTAGTTATATGTATTGATATAAGTTTATAAATGTAATATTATATTTTCGAAATAAATCTCTTAATGTAAGTAAAGATACATCTTTTACAAAACTAATTAGAATTTATTGATAATGGGTTTTAAGTGGTTTATTTAGATCGTGACACGGAAAATCATGTGCAATAGATAAATGACTTTTAGTACATATTTTATATTCAAAATTAATATTTTAATGATAAATTATTAGTAGTTACATTAAGTATATAATAATCAAAGAGCATGAAGACTATATAAATTTCAACTAAAATCCATATTAAGTTGTGTTTCACACTTAATTATTCCCCATTAACAATTCTTATAATTTTCTCCTCTTGGTGAAAGTACAATAGGTTGTGGGAAAGGGGGTTAGAGTCATCTAACACAAAAATCAAACATCGATGGCTCTATTATTTTATCCATAACTATAATATATTTCTTGGATGTTAGGCATACTAATATGATTTACCTTAAATAAATTGTTTCTAAGATTTCTATTTTACACTCTTATTGTGAATTTATACTATTGTACCTAATAACCCCATGTTTGACCTATTCATGTCTCTAATTTGTTTGACATTGCTAAATTATTTTTATCTTAAATTAAGTTAATATGATGATTTAAAAAAGAATGAATGTTGTTGAAGGCCTTGTAATAGAATACATCCAAATTTAATGAAATATGTGTTCATTGTTGAGCCTGGGAGATCTCTTGTTGCAAACTCTGGTGTTCTTGTGAGTCGAGTTGTTGGAGTCAAGACAAATGGTAACAAGAACTTCATTGTAATTGATGGCAGCATGGCAGAGCGATGATCATTTCCAAATGAATATAGAAGGGATAATTTGTCCTACTTTTGTAGTCTCCTTGTTGATAGGAAATATTACTGGTATTGAGATTCCCAAATACTAAATAGACCATTATTTCTCATGACAGGCACACAGTCTGAAAGTTGTGATATGAATCATAAAATGATTTTGAGATTTTGAGATGTTTCTAACTGATATTCTTCTTGATACACAACACATTGAGGAAAGGACAGGGAACTTCCAACTCCAGAAATGGTGGTTAGTTACAGGACAATAATTATCACACCTAATATACTTGCATGATGAGAAGGAATTGATTTTCCAATATGATATTGAATTGTTTCTAGAATTATTTTTTGATGCTTCTTTGAAGGCATACACTAGTGGCTTAACTTTGAGTGGCCATCCTCTTTCAGTGGGCAGGAATGGTGGTCCATGACGCGGGAGCTTACTGCATGAGTATGGCATCAACTTAATTACAACTTAAGAATGAGGCCAGCAGAATACTGGGTAGGTTGAGTTGTGAATGCATATTTTTGTTTCTAGATTGGAGTGAATGCTATATTTTTAAAGCTTGAAAATGCTGATTTTGATGATTGAGAGAATGCTAGACAAATTCAAGATGATGGATCAGTTAAAAAGATAAGACATGCTGAAACAATTGTAGGTGCTTGCTATAACTCATGACATTGTTGACCATCTTGTCTTATAGTGTACAAGAACAATCAGGGTCTTCTTGTCAAGTTTGCTAGGCTGTTGGGTAGTTGGTGCTGAACTTAGGATCTTGAAAATTACAAAATTTTGGTTTGACATTAACATATTTTGATATGAATATTTTTTAGAGTAAAATGTAACTGCAGACAAACTTTTCATTTCCCCTCTTCTGGGCTATTGGTGTGTTCTCTATATGGATTACTTCATAGAGTGTTTTTGTATAGCAGTTTATTGAAGGTGTTTGTATGACATCTTTTAAAGTTGTTAGAAGGCAGTTTTGGACCAGCTTTAAAACAGTCTTATAGAAGCAATTTAAAGTTTTTTTAAAAAAACCTTTAAATACCCCTTTCTAGCACATTGAAAACCTTTTGATGATGGATTTAGAGCAGGTTTGAATATTTAGTTTTGACAATTATTTGAATCATTTGAAGAGCTAGAGCAATCTCCTTGGAGCGACTATTAAAGGATCTTTGATACCATCATTACTATGCCATTATTCTGGGACAATATATTAGTGTTCCTTTATGTTAGTGTAACTTTCTTTTAAATTTTAACTTCCTATTACATTCTTTGAAAGATATATATGAACTAAAATTTCCATATATTTCACTTAATTATTGTTTTCCCCACTCCCCGGAGTTACTTTGCACCTCTCGGTGAAAATGCTAGTTACATAGTCATTACAAGGAAGACCTACCTAGTTACACTCTTCAACATTATAACTATATATAATTTTGATGTTTCTAGGTTGGAGATTGTACTATTTTCATTGGAGGATGCTACTATTTATGCGCACAAGGCTTTTGAGTTACTTGGTATGATTCTCGCAAAACTGGTTGTTGAAGGGATATTCTTTATTCAAGATATAACAAGGGAAATCAAGGATGGAGGTACATGGCCAGGAAGCTTATTAGAAACGAGGGGATTTTGAGGTATTTCTCAAGAAGAAAATTTCAAGTCTGCTCACAATTTTAATGCCTGATCAATTTTGTGGTTTATTTGGATCTCTCATGTTGACTAGTGAATGGTTGGTTAGTTTTTAGCTCGTGCTTACATTTGTTGGTTCCTGAGCACTTTATAACAAAAATAGGCAAAGTCAAACAACACAAATGGTCCACTAGCTCTTTTTTCATTTGCTAATATTATAATGAAGTTTTATTAGAGGCATTGTTTGTTTGTTTATTTTGATTAGAAAGGGGTTTGCTCTTGGTTTTATGTGATTTTAAATTTATCGTATGTAGCATGTTGAGAAATCAGAAATAATAACGTGACATTTATTTTGCATAAATTGATGTTAAAGGAAAATTGCTTTGACATTGTTGATGTTAAGGTATATGTTGTATAAACTATTTATAGTCTAATTTATATTATATTCTAGTGTTCATTGTTTTTCATTTCTTACAGTGCAATATATTTTCTTTTGTTTTCAGAAAATGAAATCAGTATTGATGGTAAGAAGCATGAATTGAAAAAAGAGAAGAGCAAAAACATTGGAGCAACAAATGCAAAAAGAGAGGAGAACTGGTTTGGTGATACCTTTAGAACCAATATCTCGCATAAGACACACATATAAAGACTGATGATCAAGTCTTCAGAGTTGGTTTATTCACCTGTAATGCCTTGACAACACAACGATAATGTTTTGAAGTGATGAAACATCATTTCATGTGTAAATTGTAGTCCAACTAATATAAAGTTGGAAACTCATATTGTAATATTTTAACATTTCATATAATATAATTTATGTGGTTGAAATTATTTATAGTTGCACTTGATGTTGTTTAGTATTGTAATTAAAATATGCGACTTTGTGTTTTTAGAATGATTATTAATGAAATGCATATAAACTACTAAATTAGTCGTTTATATAATGAATAAATGGCTATTGCAAATGATCAATTTGTGACTACAAATGATGACTAAATTTTACATATATACGACTATTAGTAGCTAATTTACAGTATCTTATAACACGACTAAAATTTAGTCACATTTCTTCGGTCATTAATTGGTTTCAAACAATGACTAAAATTTGCATATATATGACTATTAGTAGCTAATTTACTGTATCTTATAACACGACCAACATGTTGGTCATAGTTCTTTGGTCATTAATTGGATTTCTTGGGTGATCATATAGTAATATATTTTGTTGTGTATTTGGTTATTAATTGTGACATTTAATGACCAAATCAAAGATCAAATCAATGACTAAATGAATGACTAAATCAGTGACCAAATGAATGTCTAAATCAATGACAAAATGAAAGACCAAATGAATGACTAAATCAGTGACCAAATGAAAGACCAAATGAATGACTAAATTAGTGACCAAATCAATGACCAAATACACAACTAGATGACAAAATTGAGATAACCAATTAATGACTAAGCTAAAAACGACCAAAAGTTGGTCGCGTTATAAGATACTGTAAATTAGCTACTATTGGTCACCGATCGAAAAATAGTCGTTTATATGCGAATTTTAGTCGTTTTTTTAGTAACAAATTAGCCATTTTGTACTAGTGAGCCTTTGATAAATATTTCGGGATAGTGTAGACTCGAAGGGTTCTTAAATAGGGTTCCTAACCAGTAGACAAAGTTTGAGTGAACAACACAGGAGAGAGGGGTTGGCGTTTTGAAACAAGGTTCAATTGCTAGACCAGGAACAATCTGAACTAGCATGCAATCTAAATTGACGACCCCTTCCATTAACTTGGGACATAGAAGAATCAATACATTCCCTAATTGATACACCACACAATCACTGACTCAATTGATTATATGCAAGACACTAAAACTATCCATGAACAATATTTCCCCTACGTTACTATGAGACGGAGTAGGTAATTGAAAAATTAGATTTATGACAGCCATAACATACTGAATTAACCTTCGACGCCACAGACCTACTTCCTTCTTCCCGGCTTCCTCTGATAATTGTGTGCGGAGAACAATTCCCTAAATTTCCTTACCTTGTTTCCTTAACCATCCACTCGAGCGGCACCTTTTCCAACCTCGGCCTCATCAAATTCATTGGGTGCCAGAAATCTCACTAGTTGCCATTATTGTGAAGCGTGTCAGAGGCATATGAACATGATTGGGCTTAATGGATGGGCAGGTGCGTGTTGCTGCATGACACCGACCGTAGCCCACTTACAGTTACGTGGCACCCTGATCAGGGGACGATGGCTTTTTCTTTGTCTCTTTCAAATATAATCTATAACGAATGTAGCTTGATTTTCCATGCCCTATCCGTTTGACAGATGTCTAACTACCAACCCTCGTTACTGCATCACCAATTAGCTAAGTAGTCAGCATCCTTGTTCCCCCCTCTGCGGACATGCAAAGGAATAAGGTAGCCAATGTCCTGTATCACTCGGCCCTGAATGAGTCTCAATGTGCACCGACTTTTGCTTATATTTTCCCATGGTGTCCCTTGTTAGATTTTTCACAATATGCCTGCAACAATCGCTGAATCTCCTTCAACAATGACCCGATGGTAATTTTACCAAATCGCAATTAACAATCCTTGTTTCACTGCCATTAGTTCAGCATCATTGTTTGTTGCAAACCCAACCTCCATCACATATACCCTACTCACTGCGCCTTGATAATTTCTGAATATGCCTCTGATTCCTTCTTGCCCTGGGTTTCCTTTGGATGCCCCATCATAATTAAGCTTCAAGAATCCCACTTGTGGAAATTGAAAGATGTCTGTTGGGTTTTGCATGGGGGGCTTGAATTTCCATAAAGATTTCGCCAGCATTTGTGGTTTTAAATTGAGCATGGTTAAGATCTGACCTTCATTACCATCTACCATCCAATCTTCATCTGACCATTGTTCTGATAATATGGTTTCTCGGATATTTTCCAGAATGACCTTCCATAAACGATTTGTGTCCCTCACTTCCTCCCTAAAGATGTGGCAGTTTATTTCTTTCCAGATTCCCCATAAAATAAAACTTATTGACAGCCTCCATGCGTGATTCAGGAGTTCACTTTTGTATCCCCCTTTTCGCCATTTTATTATAGTCTCATTTATACTTGTTATGTCTCGATTAGATTGCTGGAAGAGCGTAGCATTGTTCTGCCATATATTTCCTGCCAAGGCACAAGTGTTGAAAAAATGTTCTATATCCTCGATATTCTTATTACACATTTTACAGAGTGAGGGACCCTGCATTCCTCTGTGTTGGAGTTGATCCCAAGTAAGGATCTTACGATGTCTTAGGAGCCATAGGAAATGTTCCACTTTAGGCCAAAATTTTGCTCCCCATATTTTTTGCCATATTGGGACTGTCTGGTTTTGATGGGTATTAGATTTGATGAAATATCCTTCTTCTATGGCGAACATTCCTTTATTCCTATAACCCCATCTCAGTATGTCATCACCATTTTCCAATGCCAACTTCCTGGTTCTCATTTCCTTTTCAAAAAATTTCCATTGTAGTGTTTCTGGGGCATTGCGCCAGTGCCTTTTCTCCCTTCATTTCCGCCATTGGCCCTCTTCCTCCTGGCACCAGTAATTAACTACTGATCTTTGGTTGGGTAGATTCGTGAAAAGAAATATTTCTCCCAGATCTAAGCAGCTAAATAATTTCTCCCTCTGTTGCCAGGAGTCTTCCCAAAAGATTCATTCTTCCTCCTCGTATTTCCCAAAAGATATGATGTCTTATAAGTTCTCTGTTAATTGCTGCTAGATTCCAGATATTTGATCCTTTTGGAGTGACATATGCCTTCAATTTCCCTGTAATTCTTGTAGGCATAGCATATTTTTTTCCCATATCAGTTTCCATAGGTCGGTGCCACCTTGAAGCCATCGCCACCATAGCTTTGTGCCCATTACCTGGTTTAACACATAGGGATCTCAAAGTCCCAATCCGCCCAACTTTTTTGTTTTGATGAGCTTTTCCCATGATAAGAGAGCCCATTTCCGAGTGTCTTGCGCTCCTTTCCAGAGAATTTTTTTTAATATTTTAACCATGTTATTGCAAACTATTTTTGGCACAACTCTACCTGACAGTTGATATATGGGAATGGCTTGAAGGACCAATCGGAGCAGGATAACCCAACTGGGGGAATTAAGAGTCCAAAGAGCCCAATTTTGAAGGCGTTTCTGGAGATTGTTAAGGAGTTCCTTCCATCCTGCTATTCTGAGAGAATAGATATTGAGCGGAAAGCCCAAATACTTCATTGGGAATGATCCAAGTTTGAAATCTAACGATCTGGCTAGGAATCATTGTGTTACATTATTGGAGTTGAAAAAATCAACATTTGATTTTTCATTGTTTATCAAAGTTCCTAAGGCATCCATAAAATTTTTAAGGATAGTCATAATAGCCTTTGCTTCCCTTAAGGATGCCTGACATAATAGCATTATATCGTCTACAAATTGATGGTGCGAGAGGGTGAGTTCCAGCCCCCATAAGTTTAAGCCTTTGAGGTTCCCTGCTACTATTTGTGCTTTGTTGAGACGGCCCAAGCCATCAACTGCTATAATGAACCAGAAAGGCAATATAGGATCCCCCTGTCTTAACCCCCTAGAAGCATTAAATGGTTAAGAAGGGATACCATTTACTAATATTGAGAAATTAGGAGAAGAGATAAACGACATTAGCCAGTGTATCCATCTTTGATCAAATCCAAACACGACTAGAATGCCTTCAAATAAGACTAGCTTAAACGATCATAGGCTTTTGAAATATCTAGTTTGATCAGCATACCTTTCACCTTTTGAGTGCAGAGAGAGTGCATTGCTTCTTGAACTGTGACTATCCCATCCAGGATTTGTCTCCCCTTCACGAAGCCTGTTTCTTCAGGGGATATAATATTAAGAAGGATTGGTTTTAACCAGTTAACCATGATCATCGAGAGGATCTTGTAGATCACATTACATAGAGCTATAGGCCTAAAACCCGCTGGAGTACCTATATTGTCCTGCTTGGGGATGACTGATACAAAAGTTGAATTCAGGGCTGGTGATCTCAAAATGAAACTATTTGTATCTGTTGTTCAAAGTATCCATTTCCATTTAATTAAGTGTGAAAAGTGTTTATCATGTCTTGCAAATTAAACAAAGTGTTTTTGGTAACTGTTTTTGAGTTTACGTGTGAGGGAATGTTAATTAAAATTACTGTTTAACATCTTAAATCAGAAATACACAGCAGCATAAATTCACCATAACAACACAGCAACATGATGAGGCAGTTCACCCCTCCTGGGCTACATCTACCAGGTCCAAGGCTCCCAATGGGCATGCCCTTGCTCTATTAAGTTCCTCAAATTGGTTTTACAGTGAGAAATATGCCTAAACAAGAAGAAACGGCTGTGAAATTGAATTCAGAAGATAGAAATAAGCTAAGAATGGATTTTATTTCACCTCAAATAGTGAAGGACAGCCCAATGCAGCTCCATTTCCCTCATGGCCCTGATGGCTCTCCAAGCTTCCCTAAAGAAAAAATGGCTGAAGAACACCTCTTTTAGCTCTGTACCCTATCCCAAACACTCCATAACACTTAGAATATGAAACATTGACCAAAATTTCGTCCAAATTGGTTCAATATTAGAGAAGTTGTGACCTCCACAATTTTCTGCCTAATGTCCCTTAAAAACCCCACCAAATTTGGATGAACTCCAGTTAAAGCCACCAGAATCGGCGGACTTGTCAAACAGGCAGAATCGCGCTACTAATTTAGTAGAGGCAATAAATGTAACTGTTTGTTGAAGTGCGTGTTCACATGCAAATAATTCGGGCGGTTAAGTGCTGCTAGTGAATAATGGTTTAGCCCCCACCCATGGTCACCGACAGAGGTCATGTGGTGACGGCTAACCCCAAAGGGGCTAAACCTAAAACTTTACCACCTGTTCAAAAAGTTTTAACACTTGGTTATGCGCGTGGTCATGAGACCTGCGACCTTAAGCCTTGAGGGCTTCACCTGATAAACTCCGCTCATTCACTGTTTACACGACTCGCCTGCTATACGCTAACCCATAGGCGTTCAAGTCGGGTCGACCTCCACCCAAACCATGATCCATTCACTCATGCACAGGGCCTGACCCAAACGCGTTCAGCGTGACCCGAGTGCATTCAGGTCAGGTCGGGTCAGCCCATCAACATTTTTTTTTAAACACGTGATTTTGAACCCATATTTGAACCAATGGCCTAGGGCCACATGGCAGCCTCCGGGCAGGCCACGTGGCACCCTATAATAGGCCCTCAAAACCTTAAATAAAAAATGAAATTTGCCACAATTTTTTTTTGAAATGACAATTTTCTTTGTGTTCAAAAGTCTTGTTTTGAAGGTCATTAGGCATTTTAAAACTTCAATATCTTTCTCATACGACATCGGATTTGAGTCATGTTCACAGCGCTAGAATTGCAGCGATGAGGCCTATCCGATCGTTCAAATTGCAACCAATTCTAAGTAGTTCCAAATTTGAGCATTTTTTTTCCCTTGGACATGGTCACCTGATCACACCTCCCCATTGTGAAGATTTTGGACCCCGAAATCCTTCAATTACCAATTAAGAAGATGAGGGTACAGATCCCTCACCTTTTCCACCTCCATCCATTTTGCCTTACTCGGTTTGCTGCCTTTAAGACCAACCCGAACATAATCAACATTTCCCCTCCTCGAAGTTCGTGTCCTTATGTCAAGGATAGCATCCTCTTTCAGCTCATCCAAAAATTCTGGTGAGAAATCCTCTATGGATGGCAGCTAAATGTCACTTTCATAATCAGCAATTAAAGGAGGTTCATACAAACGTAAATTTTCCACATTCACAACAGAATACATTTGCATATATGAAGGCAAATCTAGTTGAAAAGCATTATTTCCAACTTGTTTAAGGATCTTGAATGGACCATAACGAATAGGCTTCAGTTTTTTACCTTCTCCTTTCATTCTTTCCTTACCAATATGCAGCCATACCTCATCTCCTTCTTGAAACTTATGATCAACTCTGTGTTTGTCATGCCTCTCCTTGTGCTTGCACTGAATTTTTTCAAGTTGTTCTTGAACCTGCTGATGTATGAGCTGAATTATTTCAATGAACATGCGAGCTTTGTTAATTTCACTATGCCCATCAATGGAAAAATCCTTCTCAAGAATAAAATCTAAAGGTGACTTAGGCAAATACCCAAAGCAAGCTTCAAAAAAAGAAGTATTTGTAGAAGAGTGCTTGGCCCGGTTGTAAGCATGTTGAATGTAATGCAAGTGCTCATCCCAAAGCTTGGGATGCTTCCTACAATAACCTCTCAAAAGATGTACAATGGTTTTGTTCACTACCTCTGTTTGGCCATCTGTTTGCAGATGGAAAGCAATACTCTTCTTCAACTTGGTGTCCATCATCTTCCATAAATTGGACCAAAAATTCCCAACAAATCTAGAATCCCTGTCACTGACAATAGAAATAGGCAAGCCATAATGAAACCATACGTGTTGAAAATATAAATCAGCAGTTATAGATTTCTTACATGGCATAAGAATAAACATCTTGCTAAATCTATCAACTACTACATAAAGATAATCATGTTTCTTTCTAGATAATGGTAGACCTCCAACAAAATCCATAGAAACACTTTCCCATGGTCTAGAAGCTACCAGAAATGGCGTATATAAACCAAGCTTCCTATTGCTAGGCTTGCTTGTAGCACATAATGAACAACCTCTACTGAAACGTGAAACACTATCTACCATGTGAGCCCAATAACAATACCTCTGTAAATGTGCCACTGTTTTGATTACCCCAAAATGTCTAGCAATAAGAGAAGAATGAGCTTCTCTCATGATGCTTAGTCTCTCCCCCTGTGGTATACATAACTTTCCCATATGAAATAGAAAATTATTATGCAAATGATAATCATTTTGCTCAACATGATTCCCTTCACCCAAGTTAGCATACACATCCTTAAAATCAACATCTGATGCATACTGTTCTATGTAGCTCTCATGTACAATAGAATCATTCTTAAGTAAAGTAGTAGCACTAATAATAGGCCTTGAAAGCATATCAGCAACTTTATTCAAAATACCTTTCTTGTACCTTATTACCAAGTGAAATTGTTGTAGGAAACCCATCCATCTAAAATGTCGTGACTACTGTAATTTACTTTGCGACTACAAGTACTGTAAAGGCTGATGGTCGGTATGAACAACTGTTTCTTTTCCCATCAAATAGTGTTCCCACTTTTTGACGCTTTGTACCAACGCATACAACTCCTTATCATATGTAGGATAATTCACAACAACACCATTAAATGTCTCAGAATGAAATGTGATAGGCGTACCATGTTGTAGGAGAATTGCACCCATGGCGTAATCACTAGCATCGGTCTGAATCTCGAATGGTTGTCTCAAGTCCGGTAATGCAAGGACTGGATCTGAACTTATCTTCTCTTTCAAAGACTCGAAAGCTTTATGTTGCTTGCCTCCCCATTGGAAAGCACACTTCACACTTGTCACTGCATGCATAGGAGCTGCTATGGCAGAGAAGTTAGAAATAAACTTCCTCCAATACTGAGTTGCACCCAAAAAAATTCTTACCTCTGTAATGGATTTGGGAGTAGGCCAATTCACAATGGCTTCTACCTTAGAAGTATCAATTCTCAAAGTACCTCCTCCTACTATGTGTCCCAAATAAACCAAAGAAGTCTTCCCAAATTCACACTTTGACATTTTAAGAAACAACTATTTTTTCTTCAAAATATCAAGTACTTTCTTAACATGCATGACATGCTCTTCTCTAGTCTTGCTGAAAATTAAGATGTCATCTAGGTAGAAAATAACGAAATCATCAAGAAAAGGACATAAGACATCATCCATTACTCGCATGAAAGCTGCAAGTGCATTGCATAAACCGAACGGCATAACAAGCCACTCAAAGAGTCCCTGTTTAGTTTTAAATGTTGTCTTCCAAATGTCACTTTCTGCAATTCTAACTTGATGATAACCACTACGTAAGTCTAACTTAGTGAAATATTTAGCATCTTTCAGCTGATCTAACAAATAATCTATCCTTGGGAGTGGGTAACGATTCTTTACCGTTATCTTGTTCAATGCCGTGAAGTCCACACACATGCACCAAGTTCCATCTTTCTTTGGAATCAACACTATCGGTGACCCACATGGCGAAGTGCTTGGTCTTATGAATCCTTTGTCCAACAATTCTTTAATTTGCCTCTTTATTTCAGCATTCTCCATGATAGATATGTGCTACATGCCTATGTTAGGAAGAGGACAATCTTGATGTAACTGGATTTCATGCTGAATCTAGCTTTTAGGAGGTAAACTTGTCGGTTCCTGAAACATCTCATGAAGTGCATCAACTTCATCATATAAATATTATTTAAGCTTGGAATCACAATTTTCAAATGACTCATGATTCACATCAACCTTGGGCTTAACCATAAGAAGTACAAAACTCTTACTAGAATTCACTAGCCTTTTTACTTGTCTCGCATTTACCATCGCTATATTTGTCTTCTTGCGATGTGCTCTGACAATGAACTCCTTGCCATCTTTGAAAAGATGATACTTATTTTCATGGCGATGGAAGGTTTATTTCCTGTCAAATAAGTAAGGAATTCCCAAAACAATTCCTAATATATCAAGTGACACTACATCAATTTCACCTGTGTCAATAAAGTGTGCAGTAATCGCAAAACGCAATATGCACTTTCTTGAGACATGTAAGTTTGCATCCTTGCATATCCATCCAAGTGTATATGGCTTGGGATGTGGAATGGTCTCAAGTTTAAGCTGTTTGACTAAGTCTTCTGATATGAGATTTTCTTGTGACCCACTGTCAAACAGTGTGTCAATTTTTGTATGTTTTGAGACTACCCTCACATGGAACAATTCAATTCTTTCTTCCTCATTTGGAGTTTGTACATGACAGTTTGAAGTACTAGTGCTTGGCTTAGTTTCAATTTCCTTTCCCTTCATACTCTTCAAACCCATGGCTGCAATTTTGGTTTCGTCACCTGAATCATCACCTAAGTCTTGTGGTGTAGTTGTAGTAGCTGCAGTTTTCTTCTTTCCTTTGTTTTTGTTAAACTGAGTTCTTTTTTCAGGATGTAATTTCCAACAGTTTTTCTCTTAATGACATTCTCTTGAACAATGTTTACATATCACTTTCTCACCCTCTTGTTTGATAGATGCATTCTTTTTTCCTTTTCCCTTAAAGGTTTTATCTTTGTTTTTCCCCTTAAAAGGTTTGTTTCTACCCTCATCAAAAGTGTTTTTTCCTCTAGCCTCTAAATGCGTAGCTTGTACACAAACTTCATCTAGACTAGTAGGATTGAACATAAGGATAGTATGTCTAAGGTAGTTGTGCAAACCACCTATATATTTCAGCAAAGTATCTTGACTTTGTAATTCTACCCCTAATAAGAGTGCTCTTCTCCTAAACTCTTGGGTGTAGTCTTGTACATTTTGTCCCTTAAGCTGTCTGAAGTTTTGCTAGTTCATGATAGCCTTTTGTAAATGAGCTAATGGATAAAATTTCTTTTTAATTGCAGTAATAAATTCAGCCCATGATAAAGTGATCTTACCATGTTTTTTAATTTCCTCCTTGGTCTTGGCTTCCCGCCATACCAATGTTGCTCCATCCATTCTCAAAGAGGCTAATTGCATCTTGATGTTGTCATCATGAAATCCTCAAGTAAACTTCCAACTGTCTTATCCAATTGTCAAGTTTCTCTCCATTGACTTCACTGTTAAACATACACAACTCAAATTTAACATCAAGCTTTAAAAATGGACTTTTACCAGTGGTTTTAGACTAGTGAGATTGATTCACCGAAGTTGAGGATGATGATGTACTAGAGGAAGAGGATGAAGATGGGGATGGTGGATCACCATTTCCTCCGTGTCCTTTCTTTGACTTGTCATCACTTTTCTTTTCTCCTGAAGAACCCTCTCCTTCTTTCTGGTTTTTAGACCCTTCTCCAACAAGCCTATCATTCCTTTCTTGGTAGAGTATCCTCACCATCTCCGTCATGTCCAAGAAAGCCTTTCTGAACACCCGTTCCTCTTCTTTGGGATCCATATCTTCAGGAGCTTCTCCCTCTCTTGAAGACATGCTTGAAGCTGCTTCTATGGCTCTTGTAGGTGGCTCTCTGGCCCTTCTTGGTTGAGGATTACTTTGTGCACTAACCAAGTGTCCTTCACCTCTCTTGATTTTAAGCCTAGTAAGCATCAAAACTTGCAAACAATCAACTATATCTTTGCACAAAACAAATGCCGAGTAAAACTCTAGCTCCTAAGGCTCAAATCCTTAACTCTGATACCATCTGATATGAAAATGAAACTATTTGTATCTATTGTTTAGAGTATCCATTTCCATTTAATTAAGTGTGCAAAGTGTTTATCATGTCTTGCAAATTAAACAAAGTGATTTTGGTAACTGTTTTTGAGTTTATGTGTGAGGGAATGTTAATTAAAATTACTATTTAACATCTTAAATCAGAAATACACAGCAGAATAACTTCACCATAACAACACAACAACATGATAAGGCAGTTCACCCCTCCCAGGCTACATCTGCCAGGTCCAAGGCTCTCAATGGGCATGTCCTTTCTCTATTAAGTTTCTCAAATTGGTTTTACAGTGAGAAATATGCCTAAACAGGTAGAAAAAACTGTGAAATTGAATTCAGAAGACAGAAATAAGCTAAGAATGGCTTTTATTTCACCTCAAAAAGTGAAGGATAACCCAATGCAGCTCCATTTCCCTCATGGCCCTGATGGCTCTCCAAGCTTCCCTAAAGTTAAAATGGCTAAAGAACACCTCTGTTAGCTCTACAACCTATCCCAAATACTCCAGAACGCTCAGAATACCCAAAATTGACCAAAATTTCTTCCAAATTGGTTCAATATTGGAGAAGTTATGACCTCCACAATTTTCTGCCCAATGTCCCTTAGAAACCCCACCAAATTTGGATGAACTCCAGTTATAGCCACCAGAATCAGCGGACTTTTCAAACAGGCGGAACCGCGTTGCTAATTTGGCAGAGGCAATAAATGTAACTATTTGTTTAAGTGCGTGTTCACATGTGGATAAGCCGGGCGGTTAAGCGCTGTTGGCGGATAATGGTTTAGCCCGCCCATGGTTACGGGTGGAGGTCCTGTGGTGAGGGCTAACCCCAAAGGGGCTAAACCCAAAACTTTACCACCCGTTCAAAAAGGTTTAACACTTGTTTATGCGTGTGGTCACGAGACCCACCGCCTTAAGCCCTGAGGGCTTCACTTAATAAACTTCGCTTGTTCACTATTTACACGACTCACCCGCTATACACTGACCCATAGGCGTTCAGGTCAGGTTGACCTCCACCCGAATCATGACCCGTTCACTCCTGCACAGGGCCCGACCCAAACGCGTTCAGCGTGACCCAACTGTGTTCAAGTCGAGTCGGGTCGGCCCATCAACATTTTTTTTAAACACGTGATTTTGAACCCATATTTGAACCAATGGCCTAGGGCCACGCGGTAGCCTCCGGGCAGGGCACGTGGCACCCTGTAATAGGCCCTCAAAACCTTAAATAAAAAAATGAAATTTGCCACAAAAATTTTCTAAAATGAAAATTTTTCTTTGTGTTCAAAAGTCCAGTTTTGAAGGTCATTGGGCATTTTAAAACTTCAATATCTTTCTCATATGACATCATATTTGAGTCTTGTTTGCAGCGCCAGAATCGCAGCGATGAGGCCTATCCGGTCGTTCAGATTACAACCAATTTTGAGTATTTTTTTTCCCTTGGACATGATCACCTGATCAGCTGGGTACACATATCTACAACGTTGAGATTCCTCAACCATTTCTAGAATATCCTTTCCCATAAAATTCCAGGTTGCTTGATAAAATTCTGCTGTGAATCCATCTAGGCCCGGGGCTTTAATTTTTAGAAAATTTTTAACCACCTCTTCAACCTTCTCTAGGGTGATTTCCCTTAGTAATGATAAGTTATGTTCTCTGCTTACCATTGAGGGGATATTGAGAGTGATTCTGTCTATAGATGCTCCCTTGTTTTGATCTGGTTCAGTAACCATGTCCTTAAAATTATTTACTAATACTGCTTCCATTTCTGAATTTTGTAGGACATGATTTCTGTTTGCATCCTTTAATGAGAAAATCCTGCTATGTTGTCTTCTTTGAATCAGAGATTTATGGAAGAAATTTGTGTTTTTCTCCCCTTCCTTTAGCCATTGGACACAAGATTTTTGTTTACATAGTATTTCTTCGTGCTTTCTCCATTCTTCCAATTGACTTAAGAGATTCCCTTCTTCCAAGGCTAAAGCTTCCATCCTGCCAGTTATGATCAACTATTGTTGAACATGTTTCAGATCTTCCTACAATTTATGCATATTAGTGTGAATGTTTCCAAATTATGTTTTGTTCCACTTTTTAATTTCCTTTTTTATTTTTTGTAGCCTTAGCTGAAATGAATGCATTCTATTCCTTCCCTATATGACAGCGGATTCCCACCATTGTTTTTATTTTTCTAGGAAAGATGGATCCCTTAAGAAAAACAGTTCAAATCTAAAGGTTCGATTTCTCGAGCATTCTTTTATATCAATTTCCATTCGAATTGGCCAATGGTCTAACCCTAATGATGGGAGAATTGTTGCTTCATAAAATACATCTAAACTTACGAGGTCTTATGAAACTAAAAATCTATCTAATCTGGAAGTTATTTGATGTGCCACCCCTCTTCAATTATTCCAATTGAATGTGTCATTCACAGTTGGTATGTCTACCAATTTTAGATCTATGAGGAGGTCTCTAAATAGCTCCATTTCCGAGTCTTCTCTTATTATCCCTCCTTTTTTTTCCGCAAGGTTCAAGATCATGTTAAAATCTCCTCCTATCAGCCAACATTTCTCCTCGTTTAGATTTTTAAGAGTTCGAATATTGTTTAGAAATTCCTCTCTTTCTCCTGGTATATGAGGCCCATATACCGCATAAATGAGCAAGTGTTCCTTCATACCTAGTTGTCTAAAGCATCTTGTTAGGATTCGCGGTAACCCATTCCAAACTTCTGTTATTACTTCTGCAGGATTCCATAATATAGTGATACCCCCTGTTGTTCCCCATGAATCTATTGCCATTGCCTCATAATGAGGTTTAAATGTCTGCATTATACTTTCCAGTTTATGGCTAGAAACTTTCATTTCTTGGATCAACATTACTTGAGGTTTTTCAGTTTTTAACCATTCTTTTAAATATCTCTGCTTACCTTTAATATTCAGGCCTCTTATATTCCAAGAGATTATTTTCATTGATAAACTTTTGGGGTTTGTTGGAATACTGTTGTTAACGGTATTATCTTTCCAGAGTTAACTAACATTTCCCCTACCAATTAAATTGAATCATGCAAAGTCCTTCTTCCTTTTTTCTTTTCCCCTTTTGTTTGGGAATTTGATTCTTTAGAAGAATTAGTTTCTGGAGTACTTACTTGTTTTTTAGCCTGGGATGTCAGATAGTGCTCGAACGTCTCTTTGTACAGCTTCTTTTGATCTTCTGGGATGAATCGGTCGTCTAAGTTCCTCCATTCATGCAGTAGTTGTTTCAACACCTGTTCTTCAGCACTTAAGTCCTCCTTTGTTTGTTCAATGTCCATTGGTGATTGTTCCATTTCACTAATTTCCTCTATTTCAGATTGTTCATGTGGCGCCTTCCTTTTTGTAGCTATTATTTTCTGTTGCACTATTTCCTAATTTGGAACCAGATTTTCTTCGATGTCTTTAGATGTTTCCCCATCTTCTTGTAGAATATCATAACAATTTTGGGTATTCTTTTGTTTTAATATAGTGGTCGGACTTGCATGTTTCCTGCTATTTTTTATTATTATTAGTGACAGTTATGAAGCCAACGTCTTTTTCTTGCGGTCCTTCTATGTTTGCTGATGAATTTGCAGTCTGATGTTCAGGTATATTCAAGGGGTAGGTTTTGTAGAGGTGGCCATATTCATGACACCTTCGACAACGAAATGGAATATGTTCATAATCTAGGGTTTGCTACCAAATCTTTCCTTCATATTCAAGGTCAATGGATTCTGGAAGAGGTTCTGAAATGTTCATGTACACACAAATTCGAGCAAAAGAAGTATATTGAACTCGGCGTGTTGTTTCTGCAATTTTCACAAAACTCCCTAGGGGGTTTCCAATTCCTTCTAGAATATCGGGGTCCCAGAAATCCATTTGCAGAGCAAAAGGTCTTACCCATACTGGTGCAGCCAAGAATTGTTCTTCATCTAGGTTGTAGCATTCTTCCCATTACCTGAGAAAGAGACCGACACTGTTATAGAAATAAGGACCCCCTTCAAAGATTCTTTCTTTATCCAGGAGATTGGTGAAGATGATAGTGAAGAATCCTCATGGTCCAAATTTTAAATCTAGGTGACCTTTGGGTTGCCGTTTTTCTTGGATCCATTTCAATAAATCCATTTCTGTTGGCCAAATACCAATAAATTTACATATGAGAGCATGATATTTCATATAAATTTTGTACTCGTCCAAATTATTTGGTAGGATGATGACCCTGGGTTTCTTCAATACCTGAGGCAGGCATTGTCCCATGGTCTTGGCTTACCACTCTGCTCCGAGTACCGTTCCTCCTTTAGGAGTTGCCCCACCCTGCATATTGGTTGGCCGGCTACTCTGTTCCCCCATAATGATATTCCTATAAGAGGGGGTCGACACCCCCCCCTGCCCCCCATCCCCCACCCCCTGACACTGCCACCATGCAGCCCTCCAAGCGCTCCGCTACCTGGTTCAGTTCCTCGTGAGTCTTGTGCAGTCTGAGATTGAAACCCTATGCACCCATGACAATTACATAAAGCTCGGATTTTCTTGGAGCTCAAGTCATCTCTTAACTCATTTATAACAAAGGTAATGCCATTATTCTTATCTTTGTAGTATAATAAATATGAACTCAATAAATGGAATGTCTGTATTATGAGATAAATATTAATATTGTGTTTAATTTGTTTTTCTATGTTATATTTAAGAAGTTTAAATGAATTGGTTAGGTTTACAAAGAATATATAAATTGAATTAATTTTTGGAATATTTTAAATCATAAATAATTTAGACAAATTAAAAAATAAGTTTTCCTTGATATTTTTAGTAAATTTAAGAAAATTAAAAAGTCCATGTCAAAAAGAAAAAATATTTGTGTGAATGAGATATTACAAGAACGCATTTTAAAATTAGAATTATCCGATCGCACAGCAAAGCGCATAAGAGGAGCTTGGAGTATGTGATGTTGTATATCTGGTAGCGAAGGCAGCATACCGTCCCCCTGCCCTCTCCGCACGGTTCCATAAGTCAAAGCAGCACATGGGGCCTTTTAAAACATCGTCGAAGGATCAATAGAAACATTTTCCAATCGACACGAAGACATAGGTTCTCGCTAACATTATAAAGCATCCCTAGATTACCTTGATATCATAAAAGAGCAAATATAAAGCATATATACCTTCAGTCTCAAGCGTTTCGATGCCATCATTCACTGTCCACTTTATATCCATGGTCACTCGTCATATATTATGACTTCGATCATCATTCAAAAATCACACTAGAGTTTTTTTTTTTACCTAAAATTTATGAATACAAATTAAGACTTGAAAGAAACAAATAAAATAAACGGTGATGCTACTCAATGCCTTTATTTCCAAATTAAATTCTAATGGAGCTTTCGAAAAGTGTACGAGGCATTATAACAAGGGGAGATTCAGTTTTGTTTTTGAATATTTTGCAAACAACGAATTACAGATAATGTAGTAAATTCATGACAGGTAAGAAATATATGCATTTTAACATTATTTTAACCTAGTATATCTTAATCAAAGAGATTTTAACCAAGTTCCAAATTGTATGGAACTAGTTAAATGTTAAGTAATTTGATAACAATCAATTGAAATAATCTATTGGTTAGATATGTAATTAAGTTATTAAAAAGAATTCCAAGTTACTAATAAACAAAGTGAGAATTACGATAAAGAATAATATGAAATCAAATGAACAAATAAATTGATGTATCTAATCAATGTTAATAAAAAGCATTAAATTAAAAAAATTAATAAAGAGAGATGATCCTTTTGCCAACAATGTCATGAATCAAACATCCTCCCACCCAACTAATAATAGTGGACGATTAGAAGCTATCACAATATTGGTTTATTGGTGATGGACTAAAAAGGAGAAACAACGCTTCAACAAATAAGGATGGATCGCATTCTCAAGTTCTTCTGTGAGAGTAGAAGATAGATATTTCAACTTTTGTACTGTAATGTAATGGATTCCAAAATTGTAATAGTTCATAATTAGCTTGGATTACTGTTATTGAAATACTGTGAGAGCATTTGAATTCTAAGTACTTGAATTCTAGTTAATAGAAGTTTGTCCATGAATTTACTTAGGATCTTTGAAATTGCATTTCTATATTACTCTGAGATTTAATTCTTACAATTTGCTTGAAGTGTGGTTGAAAAAAGCATGATTCATTTGGCTAGAAACTGAAACCTGGGGAAAACAATATTAATAATAGGATGAAAAAACAGTGTAGCAAACGAGCCAAGTAGTTACCGACCCGGGGTTTGCAATATATTTGTGGAAGTTCAGAGCAAGAGGATGCAGAATGATAATGGTTTCAATGGCCGATGTCGTTTAGCATGGAAATGAAACGAAGTAACACAAGCAGCCAACAAGAGATGAGAAAAAAAAAAAAAAAAATCATAACCTCTATTCCCAAAATTTCTGGAAGTTCAGAGCAAGAGCATGAAGAGAAGATTACAGAATGATAATGGTTACATAACCAAGATTTTGTGTCCTTTGAACCCAGAGAATTGCAATCAATTCATTCATTTACAAAATACATTCACAATATATACATCTTAGCGGTTGAGCAGCCATCATGTTGGAGCACCAACAGGTGATCGATCCCTTTACCTATGCACCGAACTGAACTTTGTTTCAATTTCAGTTTAGAGCCCAACAGCTGAGTCACGCCGCGCATCACAATGAATCGTCCTTTAATTCTGATTTCTTCAACAGTTGATCGATTCCGCCCCCTATACCTCTGTATCGTGGCCGAATTGAATTGAATTGTATTTCAACTTCAGTTTGGAGTCCAGCAGCTGAGAAACATCACGCATCTCAATGAATCATCTTTTAATTCTGCTTTCTTTGATTTTATTGCCGCTTCCTGAACATGAGGAGTCAGATTCGCTTCAGAAACAGAAAAAGCAATATCAGATTTCAGGGCAACAGAAGCAGCGCCAACGCCAGTTAGAGATGTAATCCCAAAAGTACTGGGAGAAACAGAGAATAACTTGGGCGTTATTAGTAGATTCTTGAAATTGAAAGCCCTCTGATCTGTGAAGATTCTGAAACCCTCGATTGCTCCCACAACCGCCATACAAGAAGCCCTCTTTGAAACAGAATTCATCATTCTTTTTCCCCTTCCTTTCTTTGGATTTCGATTTGCACTTCGATACCAAACACAACAAAACAATAATAGCGATTGTGAAGTTGCAGAGTGATGAGATTGAATTGGGCATTTATGCGTGTGTAGGTTACCCATAAAGCCAAGAAGCAGGCAAGACAACACCGGATAAAGCCAAAACCACCCGTATATAAAACTAAAACCAGCAGTATATGACAAGACAACACCAATAAAATTAAAACCAATGGTACATCATAAAAACATATAATTCATTCTATCCGCTGATGTCAGGGATCCAGTCCAATCCGTTGCTGGTTTTCCATTTGGTTGTGAGCGCTTTCCGGTTATAAGCGTGGTTTTGATCGTGAAAACAATGTCTTAGAAATCGCGGTTTTGGTAAAAGGCTGGCCCACCCATCTGAGCATTGGTCATGTCAATCCACTTGGCAGTTATCCAAAATTCCCATTGATCCCAGCATCTAGTGGTCATGGCATCAAAATATTCTTCGAATGATTAAAGGGATGGGATTCGTCCACTATAGTAATACAAAGTGGTAAAATTAAGCACAATTTTGATCGTGAAAACAATGCCTTAAGAAATCGCGGTTTTGGTAAAAGGCGGGCCCACCCATCTGAGCATTCGTCATGTCCATCCACTTGGCAGGTATCCAAAATTCCCATCTATTCCAGCATCTTGCCGTCATGGCATCAATATTCTTCGAATGATTAAAGGGAAGGGATTCGTCCACTTCAGTAATCCAAACTGGTAAAAGTAATCACAATTTAGTTTACAAAAGTAAAATCGATATATATTTTATTAAAAAATTATTAATTTCTGATTTGGAAAAAAATCAGCTATAAAATATAAAATAAATAAATTATAATTTTAAGAAAAAATAAATTAATAAAATTATCTTTCGTAAATTTAAATGTAATTTTGAAAATAAACATATAAATATATTTACAAAATTATAATGTTTAAAAAATTAAAGCTTTAATATTAATAAAAATAAATATAAAATTTCATTAAAAATCAAACATTTTCTAAAGATTCATATAATAAAGAATATGTTTCATTTATCTATTTTGAGAATTCTATTTTAGATTTATAATTTTTAATTATTTTGAAAATTATATTTTGGATTTATAATTAAATATTATGGGATTTTTTTTTATTCGTAATTATATTTGTTGTGTTTAATGATAATTTGTAAGCATAATGGTGCCTTGGCTGGCTATAATATTGAAGGGAAATATTTAGCATGTTTGAATAATCAATTTAACTTTCCATTGCAATGAATTTCCTATTGGTTGTGTTTGTAAGCATAATGGTTTTGTGGCTATAATATTGAAGGGAAATATTTAGCATGCTTGAATAATGAATTTAGCTTTTTATAATAATGAATTTCTTATTGGTTGTGTTTAATGATAAATTGTAAGCATAATAGTTCTGTGGCTATAATATTAAAGGGAAATATTTAGCATGCTTGAATAATCAATTTAGCTTTCCATAATAATGAATTTCTTATTGGTTTTGTTTACTAATAATTTGTAAGCTATTTGGGCACTCACTCATCATCAAGTCTTTATGGCAATGTCTACATGGAAAAGGCAAATGGCAGGATATAATCAAACATAAATACCTGGGTGATGCTATAGTGGAGGAGCTGGCCATTTTCGGTTGGACAGTATGTAAGTGTAAATCAAACATCTGGAAAGGCTTTGGTAATATGTGGCCTATCATTATGGATCATTTGAAATGGGCTTTTGGGAATGGATCTAAAATTCTTATTGGAAGCAGGATGATGATGGGGATGGGTGATTTTCAGCCACAAATAGAGGACCTAGTACTTTTGTTAAATTGAAAGGGGTGTTTTTTCATTCACCAGATTATCAAGGAATGGGTTGGGGAGATCCCGAGATGGAAGGATAGTGCTGAGCTGGGGTTGGATTTGAATTGGAAAGGGAAATGGGTAATGCATACGAACATGCTTAAGACTTTGGGTTTGTGCAGGTTGGCTAAGGGGGACCAACTGTTATGGGATGGTAAGAACACAAATGAAGATCTGAAATCAAAGGAAATTTACTCTGCGCTGATAAAAAACAAGGTTGCTTTGGATACCGATTTTTGGTTTAAAGCTTTATGGAAATATAGAGCTCAGATAAAAATGATAATATTCTTATGGCTTGTATGGAAGGATAGAAATTTAGCTTGGAGAAATTTACAAAAACGAGGGTGGCAAGGTCCTGGTATCTGTTTGCTTTGTGGGCTTGCGGAGGAGGATAACATCCATTTGTTTAATTCCTGTCCCTATGCACTTAATACTCTGACAATTTTTTGTGAAAAGATTAAGGTCAGCACACCGGATTATCAATCAACAGAGGCCTGTTTGAGGTGGTCGCTAGGAAGAGGGGAACAAGTCAAGTCTATTCCTATTCTTTTCCACTCGCATATCTAGTGTACTCGAAACATCATTATTTTTGAAGGCACACTTTGTAATCCAAAAACTATTGCTTTTCAAATTATATGCTCATGGGAACACTTAAAGATCAATCAAAAGCCTCCGTCTGATCTGTCGAAGCATTTCTTCCCCCATGATGTCTGTTACCCTGTTGGTTTTTTTGATGGGGCCTCACAACAATCTATCTGTGGTTGTGGGGCATGGTTACTGATGTCTCTTGAGTGCCACTATAAAATTTACTGGAATGGTGGAGTTGGAACGAATATGAAGGCCGAAGTCCTAGCTCTCTGGGGGCTATTATGGTTTGTCAGCGAACTGTACATGGATAAGATTTGGATTATCGACGATTCAAAAGTCTTAATTGACCATATGAACCAGAAAGTTTCTATAAATTTGAGTTCGATTGCTCATCGGTTGGAGAGAATACATATTCTAAAAGGTTCCTTTTATGTTATTTCTTTCCACCATGTATACAGAGAGAAGAATGTTGTAGCTAATTGACTGACAAAGAAAGGGTTGGAGGGAAACTTCGGGGAAATGCATTATCAGCTACATATGTCGGAGGGTCGTGCAGCAACTGGAACTGTGAACTTCTTGTGAGATGGCTAGTTATATCTCTGTTTTCTGGAAGTTATCTATAATACAAAGTTCATGATAATAATTTTGTTTCCAGTTTTGTTTTGCTGTAAGTTGTAATTTTTGATGGGACTGCTGATGCAGTCGAACATATATTTCAGATGGATTGGTTTATGAGCGTGTCCAAGATCTCAGGATAGTGCTTGTGTGGATCGCTTTGCGAGAAACTAAGAAAGTTTTTATGGGCAGATAACGTTTGTTTCTGATACACTATATAAAACCATAGTATTTTTCGTGTTGAAAAATACTTCCATCGCTATAATATTGAAGGGAAATATTTCGCATACTTGAATAATCAATTGAGCTTTCCATTATAATGAATTTCCCAACCTTGTGGTTGACCTCTTTTTAGCTCGAACAAATATTAAATTTTTAGCAATTAAAAAACTTTAGTCCATAAAAACTTTGTACGACCTGGGAGGGCACATTCCGAACACATGTACTACCCTCTCGATCAACCTAGATGACAATGTTATGATCCTAAAGGATATATTGAAGTAGCATGATGAGACAAGATTTCAAGTGAGGAGGGTCCTTAATTACATTTTGATCTATTTATTGTGAACTATACTTAGTTGCTTGTTTTTTATCACATATGATTTAAGTTTAAAATCAGTTTGTAGGTTGATTATCATTTGGTGAGATCTGCCAGATCTACTAGAGGTTGCAGGTCTCGAAATGTCAAGGCATGACACTAAGAGATCTAGTTTGGGAATGCCACTACTCGTTAGGAATGCTCTTCTACCCAGCCATTAATAACGATACTCTCTACAGCTCATAGAGTATCTAGTCTTAATAGCTTTTTCACGACATTTCCCTCCCTGCAATCTGGGTATGTTTTTTTTATTTTCTATCATTGTTATGTTTATGTCATGTTTATTTCCTATAATCGGGATGTATTTTTAGAACAGTCTAACAAATACGTTGTGAAGAATAGGATCTAAAGCAAAGTATTTTGTAAGTTGATATAGTATTTCAGAACTAAGAACACTAATATAATATTAGTGGTAAAAGTTTTTTTATTTTTTCTAAGTCATTCTTGAGAATATGTGAGATGAAAGGTTATGATATATGAACTCCAGAAAATATATCTATTTTTTTATTTTTTTATAATGAAATTATGATTGCTTTTTATCTTGAAAAAAAAATTCAGTTTGGAGACAAATTTTGGTTTTCAAATTTTTTTAAACTTTTCCAAAATTGTTGTATCCAATGGTTCAAGACCACAGTGTTAGTAAACATACCACAGTGTTAGTAAGCTCTTTCTAAAGGGATGGTCTAAACTACAATTCTAATTTCAATTTCTCAACAAAGGTTATACCATTATTGGTATCTTTGCAGTATAGTAAAGACAAACTGAATGAATTGTCTGTTTTACGAGATAAAAATACTATTTTTCTATACCATTTATGAAATTTAAATGAATTGATCATGTTCACACTGAATATATAAATTGAATATTTTAATGTTAAACAATTTAAAGAATAAGCGGAAGTTAGCAAATTTAAGAAAATTGTAATAGTTCATAATTAGCTTTAATTTTTTTTTGATGTAGTCTCAATGCTTGTTAATAGAAGTTACCTTTGCCCTGCGGTTAATTTGTCCCTGAATTTACTTTCGGATCTTTGAAATTACATTTCTATATTACTCTGAGATTTACTTCTTACAATTTGCTTGAAGTGTGGTTGAAAAAAACATGCTTCATTTGGGTAGAAACTGAAACCTGGGGAAAACAATATTAATTATAGGATGACCCAGGTAATTACCGACCCGGGGATTGCAATATATTTGTGGAAGTTCAGAGCAAGAGGATGAAGAGAAGATTACAGAATGATAATGGTTAATTAAGATTCAATGGCCGATGTAGTTTAGTAGTGAAATGAAACGAAATGACAAGGGCGGCCAACAAGAGATGAGATAAAAAAAGACCATAACCTTTATTACCAAAATTGTGTGTCCGTTGAACCCAGAGAATTGCAATCAATTCATTCATTTACAAAATACATTCATAATATACATCCTAGCGGTTGAGCAGCCATCATGTTGGAGCACCAACAAGTGATCGATCCCTTTCCCTGTGCCTCTCCATCGTGACCGAATTGAACTGTGTTTCAATTTCAGTTTGGAGCACAACAGCTGAGATACACCGCGCATAACAGTGAATCGTCCTTTAATTCTCATTTCTTTAGCAGGTGATCGATTCCGCTCCCTATACCTCTCTATCCTGACCGAATTGAATTGAATTGTATTTCAATTTCAGTTTGGAGCCCAGCAGCTCAGAAACATCACGCATCTCAAAGAATCATCCTTTAATTCTGCTTTCTTTCTTTCAGGAGTCAGATTCGCTTCAGAAACAGAAGAAGCAATATTGGATTTCAGGGCAACAGCAGCAGCGCTAATGCCAGTGGCAGAAGTAATCCCAAAGGTATTGGGAGAAATAGAGAATAAGTTGGGCGTTATTAGTATATTCTTGAAATTGAAGGCCCTCCGATCTGTGAAGATTCTGAAACCCTCGATTGCTCCCACAACCACCATACAAGAAGCCCTCTTTGAAACAGAATTCATCATTCTTTCTCCCCTTCCTTTCTTTGGATTTCGATTTGCACTTCGATACCAAACACAACAAAACAACGATAGCGATTGTGAAGTTGCAGAGTGATGAGATTGCACTTGAGATTGAATTGGGTATTTATGCGTGTGTAGGTTACCCACAAAGCCAAGAAGCAGGGAAGACTAACACCGTATAAAACCAAAACCACCGGTACATGATATGACAATACCATATAAAACCAAAACCAGCGATATATGACAAGGCAACACCATATAAAACCAAAACCACTGGTATATGATAAAAACATATAATTCATTCTATCGGCTGATGTCAGGGATCCAGTCCAATCCGTTGCTGGTTTTCCATTTGGTTGTGGGCGCTTTCCTCTTGTAAGTGTGGTTTTGCTCTTGAAAACAATGCCTTAGAAATCCCGGTTTTGGTAAAAGGCGGTCCCACTCATGTGAGCATTCGTCACGTCCATCCGCTTGGCTATTCAGTTGGCAGGTATCCAAAATTCCCATTTATTCCGGCATCTAGTCGTCATAGCATCAATATTCCTCGAATGCTTAAAGGGATGGATTCGTCCACTTTAGTAATCCAAACTGGTAAAAGTAATCACATTTTACTTTACAAAATAAAATTGATATATCATGAATAATTTTTTTTTAATATTAATTTTTTTAAATAAATAAATAAATATATATATATATATATATATGTTTTTTAAAATAATCTAAAATTAAAATTAAATCCTTTATCAACTTTAATAATTTAGAATTTTTTGTAAATAAGATTATTAGTTGTATAAAAATCTATTAATAAATTAATTTCTTGAATATATTATTTTTATCAATTTATTAATTAATTTACTAATCTATTTATTTTAGACAATTTTTATCCGTTTTTTTTTTTCATTTTTCTTGTCCTTCATTACTCTCATTCTCCTATTTATACCTTATTCGTGAATTCTGACTTACTCATAGGTTTTTTCTGGAAGATGAACCTGGATGAGATTTATCCAGAATAATATCTAAACTTATTTTTGGTAAATTTAAATATAATTTTCTAATATATTTAGAAAAAATCAATATATTTTATAAAATTATATTGTTTAAAAAAATATATACATTAATAATAATAAACATAAAATTTCATATAATATTAAAAATTAAATTTCAATAAAGGATATGTTTCATGTATCCATTTTGAAAATTATATTTTGGATTCATAATGTTTAATTATTTTGAGAATTATATTTTGGATTCATAATGTTTAATTATTGGGTTGTGTTTAATGATCATTCGTAAGAAAAATGGTCTCGTTACTTGTGGCTGACCTCTTCCTGGCTCCATATTAAATTTTTAGCAATTAAAGAACTTTAGTCCGTACAAACATCAACCTGCCTAAAGAGGGAGGGTGCATTACGAACACACGTACTACCCTCTCGATCAACCTGGATGACGATGTTATGATGTGATGCAGGAGCATTAAGGTAGAGCCAACAATGTGACAAGCTGGTCACATGTTGTGGCTTGGGAAGTGGACTACCAGTCCTAATAATTTGAAGACTTTAGTTTTAAAGCATTTTGTTTAAATTTAATTTGGGCTAACATAGCCATTGTAATCTATAGGTTAAAAAAACAGTTAGATTAGGATTAGTTAGGCGTTTAGTTGATTAAACTATTCTGAACCATATGGAGATTTTGGGAAAGGTATAAAACAAAACCAAATCTACCATTGTGGGGTTCTTCCTTCCATGGAGAGAAAGAGAGAACGAGAGGCAAATAGGTGTGAGAGAGGGTTGAACAGAGAGTAGGAACCACTGTAAAAACTAGCGATCCTAGGGCTCGGTTCTATGTATTTTTCTTTATAAATAAATTCCAAGTGTTTTAGTATATGATCGGGCTTTTTGTTTCAACCTGTGGATTTTGTTTCCCTGTCGAAATTAAACAATTGCATTCATTATGTATCAAATCTTTCGGTGAAAATCACAATGGAGAAATTTGTGTCAACGCGTTTCGAACCAGCCAGTGTGGTTCATCCTCATGAGGACAATTGCATTCATGTTTTATGATATATGCGTATTGTATTTCTATTAATTCTTAGACAAATTGAGTGTGAGGAAGAAGTCCCTATGAACTTCGCACAGGCAAAGTTGGGGCAGAGACCAAGGGATGAGAGACGAAGAACTATAATCAAATTTCAGGCGCAGCAAGGCTGAGCGAGAAGATGAAGTTTCCAGGAACTTCATATAGACAAGTTATGGAGAGACAACGTTGAAGAAATGCAAACAGACTCGAAAGGATAGCAAAGGAAAAATGCGGAGGAATCAGTAATGCAAAGCAGTGAGGCCAAAAGAGGAGAAATCGATTAAGGACGAAATTACTTAGAAGAATTCTGAGAGAGGGATCAATGGCGTGGATTGAATCGCAGATTCAAAAGTTTAAGGATTGACGACGGAGATCGGAGGGGACAGAAGAGGCGTAGATGAACCAAGAAAGTTGAATCAATGGTTGCAATTAAATCGCAAAATTGAAGTGGACGTGTATCGACAGGGAGAGGCTTCGCATCGACGATTGGATTGTTTAAGAGTCAAGGATTTTGTTAGCCACCTGTAAAATTTGATTATCCCAAAAGGTGGCTAAGACTTTTTGAGCCTTCAAGGAACAAATTTCATTACTAAAATCTGTTGGCTCTTGAAGACCCTTGAAGGCCTCCTGCCTTTTCTCAGTCCAAAACTTCACTGATATTCCCATCTTACACTCAGAAATCCTGCTTATTTCCAAGCCAGAATGTTGCTCCAAAGTCATCATTTTCCCCTCCTCCCAATCAAAACTATCCCTCATTTTCATGTTTCTCCCCTTTCCCCCTCATCAAAATCCCCTTTCCATAGTTTGAAACTCATTTTTAAACTATATCGGAACCCTCATTTCCTTTGAAAAATGTTGGAAAATCATAAAAAATACATTGTTTAGTCTTAAGCCCCCTCGGGCTAAGTTTTAAACCCCTTTACCCATAAACCCTCGGGCACATCACTTCCCATGCACCCGCGGCCCCGCAGTCGGGTGCCAGACCTTTTTTATTTTATTTTTTTTCGCCCCGCCCCTCTCAGAACCTTTGTTTAAATTTAAAACTTAGGTTTTTATTTTTCATTTATTCTGCCAGTTTCATTTTTGAACCGTTCCACACCGTCGATCTGATCTACAGATCCGACGGTGCGGAATGCGTCTTTCCGTGGTCCCCACCGCCCGAAAGTCGGTTGCCCAAAACCGGCGGTATCCATCGCACCACCTTCGGGCAAAAGGTTGTTTTCCCCTGATGGCCAGCGATTCCATACACTTGCCGCCATGCGTCCCGTGTACTATTTGCAAAACCACCGTCCATCCGTCGTCCATCGCGCATTAACGTTCGGCCCGGGATGCCCAGCGACATCGCTATCCACCATCCGATCTTGGGCGGGCCATCCAACGGTGATCACTCGCTGAAGATGCCCGACAATAAACGAAGGTGCCCACACGATAACCAAGCTGTGGCACAGCGGAAAATCAATTTCCGCCGTCGATCTGATCTGCAGATCCACGGTCCATATTCCATTGCCCGATTCCTCCGTTTGACTTTCAACCTCCGCTCCCGGCCGTCAATCTCTGTGCGATCGACGGCTCAGATTCAATCTTCTTCCACCCGTTCCACGATCTCTCTCGATCAATCCTGACCATTGGATGATGCCATCCAACGGCCCCGCTCCTTCCACATGTCCTCTGAAGCAGTCAAACTATATATTACACAGGATTTCATAACATTTTTTGTATTTTGCAGGGTTTTAAGTGTTTTTCCGCTATAAATTGAAGAAATTCGAAAGTAGAGGGTGAAGACCTTCCCGCTTTCGATTCATCGAGGGAAAGTCATTCACAGGTGCCTAATTTCACGTTTTCATCGATGTTTATCCAAGCACTAATGCCAGATGACCCTGCGCAACCCTGCACCTCAGCAAAGAACACAACAAATCGGGCCCAGACAAAGAGTATCAGCGTCGAAGACAAAAATGCACCAGAACAGAGGATGAAAGGATAGATTTGCGGGGATTACGTCTAAAAGGCATATCAAAAGCCTAATCCCCAAATAAAACACAGTTTACAGAAAACCTAAAGTGTTTTATCAAGCAGGAATGCCTCCACCGCCACAATCTGAGGCAAATTGACTCCTCTCAGCTACCACAAAGCCACATGTGCCTCAAAAGTACTCAATCAGAGGCAGGATTTATTGATCAGAATCGGATATCTGTCTCACAACACAGTCGAAGAGGAAACCCTGCCAAGGAAATTAATGATAAACATCTGCAGAGTTACTTCGACGCTACACAAAGCCTCAAAGGTAAACAAAAGCTCCCACCGAGCTTAATCTTTATGTAGAACATTTAATACAGGGTACACATATGTAAGTTTATTCATTGAGCCCCTCAAACGCCAAGAAACCATTAACTCTGTAATAATTATAATTGAGATCTTTTATCAGATCTCATCTCCTCATTCTTCTATATATACTTCTTCAGAAGATGAGTGAGGGGTTGGTTTCAGAACTTTGATATACACTTGAGCTTAAACTTCTTATTGTACATAGTATTCACTGGCTCTTGGAGCTCTGCTGGTGATAGATAGGTTAGGCTGAGATGTGTAGATGGTTGCTAACCTAAAGCACTGGACTTAAAGCTGTAACTGGTTTGGAGGATCAATACAAGCTGATTTATGGGATCCTGGTCTATGTTGACGGTGATGTTTTTCTTATTGTAACCTGTTATTTTGTTTCTGTTTTTCATCTGTGTTTCATATTCTCTTATAAAGAACAACATGCACAGAGTTAGGACCTACTATACATCAGTAACCTTCTCTGACTGAAAATATTTATCTAAATGTTTTCTTCCATCTGTGTTATTTAGGAGTGATTTAATTCAGTTTAAGCATAGGAATGTTGGCATTCCCTCGTCTTATTGTCTTAGTTGAATGTCATTCTTAGATGTTATTTTGAGTATATGTTTAGTGAAGATGAACTGAGGAAGATATGGTGAGCCCTGGTCCCAATTTTTTCCCCACAAGCTATCTGGATATTTCCCTTGGAATGTGTTAAAAGCTAGCTAGTTTCAAAGTACTTACCAGATCTTAGGCCATTCTGTTGTTATCTTTTTTTTTGTCTTGAAAGTAACCAAGTAAAGAAGAGCTAGGAGAGGATTTGTGGTGAGCCTGACCCGCTAGTTTCCACTCCAAAAGTTGCCTTCGAGTTTCCCTTTGTTTTGAGATGTTTTCTATTGAAAGTGTATCAAAGGCTGGCTAGTTTCAAAGTACTTACCAGATCCTAGTTTACTTTTATGTTTTTCTTGAGTCCATGTCAAAGGCTGACTAGTTTAAAAGTACTTATCAGATCCTGGGCTGCTCTTGTTTCTGCATCTGTTAATTTCTCCTTCTTATTGTATCATTCCATTCCATAAATCAATATTCAAAGAGTTCCTTAGACATAGATGACTTGCCCCATGGACCATTCTTGCCTCTTGCTGTTCCAATTAAACCCTATTATGACTCCATAGCCCAATGGAATAAAACCTACAATTGTCTATCTTTTTAGCCAAAGCTTGCTCTAATTCCCTGCAACTTTTCACCTTTGAAACTCTTTGCACTTAGAACTTTCTGCCTTGAATAGTAATCATGCTCAACCATCCAAAAAACAAACAAACCCTTGGCCTTCATAACTAGCCTAATATCATAACCCCAAATTTCAAAGGAAAATCCATCTTTGTACATATTGGAGAGATCCCTCTCTGGATTCAGGAGGGCTAGATCCTAGAATCCCAAAGTTGGTTGAAACGATGTTGCTTCTGCGGTTTTAGTCTTACCAATCTTCTAAAATTATAGATCCCCAACATTTCTGGCGACTCCACTGGGGAACCTGAACCCAGAATCATTTTTCATCTCTATAAAACTTTGTGAGTAAAAAGCAACCTTTTCAAGCACTACCAAGAAATGGTAATCATGATGAAACTTGTTTTGAATCAGTGACAAACTAGGTAAAACCCTAGGTTTCTCTCAAGCTTTTATCTAACCTTGAAAAATCAGCTAGCTTAGCCATAAGAGTAGATTGTCTTTGTCTCATAACCGTATCTAAGTTTTGAAACAGAGTTAACATATTCTTAGAAACCACACAACTGAAAAATAACTCAGAAAAAACCAAAAATATTTCAGATTGGTAGTAAAACACTTACTCCTACATTGACACTTACCTTTGGTTTTGTTTTACCCCATACTCTTAGACAGAGTCTGGAAAGGGCCAGGTAGCTTCCGAATCTCATCCTCTTTCAGAGGTGAAATATCTAGTAAATGCCCTCCCAGTCAATCTCTGGTTAGAGTTTGTTATGTTCAGGGATATCCTTGAAAAGGGATATTTCACAAGCATGGTGGTGGACCATAAAACCTTTTACCTCTGAAAAGAGCTAAAAACTTCCACTTGGCGACTCCATAATCCTAAACATACCTTAAGACTCCACTAGGAAGAACCCTGATCATCATAATATCATTCAAGCTCAGTTAGAGGACTGTAGGATTGAAATTTAGGTAAACAGATTAGTTATCCATTCAAAGACTGTCATATCTGGTTGAACTTGTCTTGTTTATTTGGGTTTGAAAAACACAGCATAGTGGCTTCTAGAAAGATTCACACTAGAGCCTATCCTGACCCTGATCCACCTGAAGTAGTTGATAACCCAGAAAGTATCCTTAGGAAGTATCCTAATATTAAATTATCAATTGTTTTCAGACCACCCTTGAGAACTAAATCAGTTCCTGAACATCTTTCAGCTCTACAACAATCACAAGTTGACTTAGTAAATCCATTTAGAACTAGGTCATTTGATGATATAATCCAACTAGATTCTGAGTCTTCACTTTCTTCTCCTGAAACTAGTGAACATCTTGTTAGTAGAGAAACAACACCACCTGATCTACATTTCCTGTTGAACTTAGGTGTCTCTCATCCAAGATCAGCTCAGCAATCTACTGTTGTTCCATCCACATCCACTCACCCTTCATCCACTGTTCAAACCACTCCACTTCAGCCCACCTTCCCTTTTTTCAACCCACCTGTAAATCCACCCCCACCTCCTATCATGGCAGCATGGTATGCTCCCCTAGTCCTTCTTGCACCATTAGTCAATCTTCCACAGGACTATCATTCCAAAATTCCATTATATGGTGCTAGCAATACTACAACTGCATCACAACATGTGGATAAGATGGATGACTACTTTTACAGAAATGAAATTGATGATGATTCTGTCAATCTCAGATTATTTGCTCAAAGCCTGGGGGGAGAAGAAAGAAAATGGTTTAAAGGTTTAGCCCCCCATAGTATTAATGATCTCCAAGGCTTCCATCAAACATTCTTAAACAAATGGGAAGTAAAAAAGAATCCTCTCCAAGTCCTTTCTGATTACAAGAACCTCCATAGAAACCTTGCGGAAAGTGTGCAAGCTTATTGCACTAGATTCAATAGTGTGTATAATGCACTTTCCCCAGAACTAAAACCTCCACAAGGTTCAGCTTTAAACAAGTTCCCTGAAGGGTTTGATTCTGACATGACCTATCAGTTGAGAGAAAGAGATTTTGCAACTCTTGAAGATATGCAAAGAGGTTCTCTTTCTGTAGAGGTCAACTTGATGGAGAAAAGAGCAAGGATGAAAGCTGAGAAGAGAGTGTCTTTTAGAGAGGAATCCACACCTTCCACTTCCAATTCAAAAATGGAAAGAATGATGGAGGAGATGATGAAAGATATGAACATAATTAAGAGAGCACAAGCAAGCCAAAATCAAAATGCTCCTCAAAACAGAAACCAGAACCAGAATCAGAATTCTAGAAGGAACCAACCTCCAAACAGACCTAGGGAAGATGACCAACAGATCACTCCTCCCTTTCATCAAAACTATGTGAGTGAGGTTGAGGAAACAAATCAAATAATAGAGGAAGATGATATTAACCTGTTTGGGGTAGATGATGAAGACTTTGAGGTTCATTATGATAGAAAACAAGGTCTTTATACACCTTATGATGACAAAAGAGATGATAATGAAAATTGTTGTCAAGACATGGAAAATGCCATCACCGAACCTCCAAGAGAATATGACCTCAGAAGTAATTCTAGTCAACAAACCCCCAACAACAAAACCTCTGACAACTCCTCCCAAAACAGCACTGCAACCAAACCTAAAGTTGTCAAACAAAAGGATAAAATAGTGGCTGAAAATTCTGATAAAGGTAAAGGAAAAAGCACTCAAGACAATGAAAAACAGGGTGCAGACATTAGTAGTAATAACACTACAGCTAGCACTCCTGTGAAAACAATTTTATCTAATGTAAATAAAACAAAACAGCGACCTGACATTGTTGATAAAATGGCAGTTAATAAGGCTGAAACAAGTTTTTCAAAGAACCAAATTCCTTTCAGCTTAGAACAGGAAATTTCAAAAATTAAAATCTCTATTCCCCTGACTGAGTTAGCTGCCCAACATGTATATAGGACCCAAATTTTGAAGGCTTTAAATTTAGAAGACAACAATGACACAGTCAATCTTAACGATGACCAACCAGAGCTTATTTTTGGTCCAAAGATTGAAGGAAGATATCAAGAGGGACCTGTTCCTCCCTTTTATGTAAGTTTTAACGTTCATGAAAAAAATTTGCATAATGCTATGCATGAATCAGGAGCCTCTCACAATTTAATGCCCAAGGATGTAATGGAGAGTCTGGGTCTAGAAATCACCAAACCTTATAAAGACCTTTACTCCTTTGATTCCAGTAGAGTAAATTTTTTAGGATTGATCAAAGATCTCTGTGTTAACTTAGCCCAAATTCCAGCCAAATGCTTAGTCATGGATATTGTTGTGGCTGATGTGCCCCCAAAATATGGAATGCTTTTATCAAGATCTTTGGGGGCTAAGTTGTAGGGAACTATGCAAATGGACATGACCTATGCGACTATCCATGTTTTCAATCAAACTAGAAGACTTTACAGGGAGTCCCATATGCAATACACAGTCACAAGCCAAGACAGACCACAAAACTCTCCCATATATTCTGTCAATACAGGCCTTGATTCTTTTATTATGTTTAATGATGAAACACTCGGAGAACAATTCACTTTAACAGAATTAATGGCCGATAGAGAGGAGGAGGTAAATACCACCAAACTGTCAAAACAGTTTTCTGAACCTTTAAACGACAACAAACCAAAGGTAGGTCTTGAACTACAGGTCATGTGTCCTTTGCTTCTAAACATTGAGAGTCAAGAAAGTATCCCTCGAGTGACTGAAAATCAAGGGGAATCAAAACAAATACAAATAAATGCAGACATTCAACAACCATCATAAAGCACGTTAGTTGAAAAGGACAGTAGCCAGGATGAAACCGAAAAAATTCCTCTTTGGAGTATGTATTTTGATGGGTCATGCACCAAATCTAACGCTGGTGCAGGTGTCTGGATTACTAACACTGAAAACAACCACACAGAATGCATTTCATGCAAATTAAACTTTCAGTGTTCCAATAACATAGTATAATATGAATCCCTTCTCTTAGGCTTACATCTATTAAAAAAATTGGGAGCTAGAAAAATCAATGTGCATGGGGATTCCGAGTTAATCATTAGGCAGGTCAATGGGGAGTATAATGCAAATCATCCCAGACTTAGAGCTTATTGGAATGATGTTGTGGGTATTTTGAAAACATTTGAGGAGTCCAAAGTAATTTTTGTCCCAAGGAAAAGAAACATTGCAGCCCACAATTTAGCCTTTGCAGCTAGGACATGCTTAACGCCATTTGAAACCAAAGATTGCACAACTAAGATAAAGTTTAGACCGGCAGTGCCAAATAATAAAAAGTATTGGCAGGTGTTTGACAATGGCAAACAAATAGAAGACTTCATGCAATTCAGAAATGAATTCGAACCAAACAGTTCGAACTCAGACTATGATACAGACTGCAGTGAAGAAAACTTTCTTGGTGAAGAAGAACCGTCTCCTGAGCCTGTCAATATTAACCTACTGACTAGCAAACTTACAGACGAAATAGAGGAGTTGGAAACTCTGCACTCTAGAGATGAAATTTTTCCTAGAGGTCTGGCACCTTTAGAAGAGTTGTTCGATTTTGATGATGTGGCCAAAAAGCCAAAACTGGAACCTGTAGAGACTGAAGTGGATGAGTGAAATATAGGCAGTGAGGAAAAACCGAAAATGATTAAACTGTCTAAGACTTTACCAGCTCACATTAAACTCAAATACATTGAGTTGTTTAAAGATTTTTCTGATGTTTTTGCGTGGAGTTACGAAGATCTTAAATCCTATGACACTGAAATAATACAGCACAAAATTCCCCTTAAAGAAAACCAAAAACCATTCAAACAGAAACTACGCAAAATAAACCCTGTTCAATTACCTTTGGTTCAGAAGGAGATCATGAAAATGTACGATGCTGGCATTATTGTCCCTATTAGATATTCTGAGTGGGTATCTAATCTGGTGTGTGTTAGGAAGAAAACTAGAGAAATCAGGCTTTGTATAGACTTTAGAGACTTAAATAAAGCTTCATTAAAAGACAACTACCCTCTACCCAAGATGGAACATATTTTACAAAGGGTGGTAGGGTCTAGAAGAATTTATTTGCTGGATGGCTATTCAGGGTACAATCATATCTTGGTTTACCCTACTGATCAATTAAAGACAACCTTTACTACACCATGGGGCACTTTCATGTATGTGAAAATGCCCTTTGGTCTAATGAATGCTGGAGCAACCTTTCAAAGAGCCATGGACATAGCATTCTCGAAAGAAGTAGGCTTCTTCATCATTATCTATCTTGATGATGTCACTGTATTTTCAAAAACAGATGAAGAACACTTAGAACATTTAAGAAAATTTTTCGTGAAATGCAGAAAGTTTGGAATATCCTTGAACCCTAAGAAGACACTATTCGGTTTCCAAGAAGGTAAGCTTCTTGGACACATTATTTCAGAAGAGGGTATAAAGATAGATCCGAAGAGGATTGAGGCCATATTGCAAATCTCTCATCCTCGAAACATCAAAGAGTTGCAATCTTTCATTGGAAAGATTAAATTTTTGAGAAGGTTCATCCCCAATTTGGCTGAGCTCCTTAGGAATATCACAAACATGTTAAAAAAGGAGCAAGGGGTAAAGTGGACCTTGGAAGCAAAGCAATCCTTTGAACTGGTGAAACAAGCGTTAACCAAAACACCAGTTCTGATTAGTCCTGATTTTTCACAGGATTTTTATATCTTTTCATTTGCATCGGAACATACTATAGTTGTTGTCCTTTTACAGAAAAATCCATAAGGACAAGAGCAGCCTATTGCATTCTTTAGCAAGGCATTGAGGGATGCCCCTTTGAAGTATAACAATATGGAGAAACAAGCTTTCGCCTTGGTTAAAGCTTTGAAAGACTTCAGGGTATACATCCTTCATTCACACATCATTGCCTTTGTCCTGAATTCAGTTGTTAAAGACATTCTAACACAGGACCCAGATGGTAAGAGAGGTAGGTGGATCGCTGTTATTCTTGAATATGATTTAGAGATAAAGCCCACTAAACTCATCAAAGGCCAAGGTCTAGCTAGATTAATGGCTGAATCAAATTGTGAAGTTCTTGATATTCATATGATTAATGCTTTAGATGATCAAGAGGAAATCTCAACACCCATTGTTGAAAACCATTTTATGAATTCCTCTTGGTATGCTGATATTCTTTATGTTCTGCTTAATTTGAATACACCTCTTGGTTTGACAAAAACAAAGGCAAGGTTCCTAAAATTGAAAGCTGTAAACTATTGCATTATAGATAAATGTCTATATTGGAAAAATGCAAGTGGTCTATTGCTTAAATGTTTGCCTGAGTTTGATGCAGAGAAGGTTAAGTACCAATTCCATGAAGGAGAGTGTGGAGGTCATTTGTACTGGAAGACAACAGCCAACAAAATTTTGAGGGTTGGTTTCTATTGGCCTACCCTTTTCCATGATGTGCATAAAATGGTCATAGCCTGTCACAAGTGTCAACTTTTTGAAGGCAAAAGAAAACTGCTACCCCTGCCTCTGCATCCAATCACTATTGAAGCCCCTTTTCAACAGTGGGGACTTGACTTTATCGGAGAAATCCATCCACCATCTTCTGCCCAGCATAGATGGATCCTCACTTCCACAGAGTATTTCACTAAGTGGATAGAAGCCATACCTTGTAGACAGGCCAATGATTCAGTTATCATAAAATTCATGGAGACTAACATTCTCTCCAGATTTGGTTGTCCTACCAAAATTATCACTGATAATGCAACAACATTTGGATCAAAGAAAATGGTTGAATTTTGTCACAGATATCAGATAATATTGGGGCATTCCACGACCTATTACCCTCAAGGTAATGGACTTGCAGAATCCTCAAACAAAGGCTTAGTGAACATAATCAAGAAACTGTTGGAGGACAATAAGAAATCTTGGCACACAAAGCTGGTTCATGCAATTTGGACTGACATATTAACTTTGAAGAAATCCATTGGTATGTCACCTTTCCAGCTTGTGTATGGTACAGATGCAATTTTTCCAAACAACCTTGGTGTTCCAGTGATGAAGTTGATTCAAGAGTTACAAACTGAAGAAAATGACATGATCAGAAGAGTGAACCAGACCATTCATCTTCAGCAAACCAAAGAGGAAGTGTATAGCAAAGCATTGCAGAAGCAGGACATCATTAAGAATTTTTTTGACAGAAGAACAAAGGCCAGCAATTTCAAGATTGGGGACAAAGTTTTAAAGTGGGACTCAAGAAGGGAAGACAAGGGCAAGCATAGAAAATTTGACAACTTGTGGCTTGGCCCTTATTCTATCCATTCAATTGCTGGTAACAATGCATTTTTCCTACAGGAGTTGAACGGAGCAGAATTGTTTGGGGGTCCTGTCAATGGCAAGATGCTTAAGCATTACTTCTCTTGATCCATGTTATGTTTTGAAGCATTTTTATCTGTTCCATTATAAATATTTCATCCACCATTGCGTTCAAAGTGGTAAAAAACAAAAATACAAAAACAATGAAAAGAAGGAAAAGAGGGCAGATTGTCAAAACAAGAAAGGTATAGCCCCATACCAAAAAAGAGAAACAAGTCTGAAAGTGTGCAAGCTCAAATGCCACTCCTGAAAAACACACTTCTAGTTAGTCAAACTGTTTAATCTTGACTAATTAGCTTTAAATTTCCTGCTGATAGGATAGTGAATTTGATATGCCAAACTGTCTAATCTTGGCTTATCAGTAGATAGTTTAGGATAGAAATTAAAGGTTCAAACATGATCAAAATCTGAACCTAAGGTTGCAAAGAGAAATGACTCAAATATGTTTTATTTTTCTGAGTCAAAAAGATATGGAAATCTAGTTCTAATCACCTCAAAATCTGAACTAGAGAAAAAGGAAAGACAACTCAATAAGAGTCAAAACAGAGCTGTAAAAAGAGGAAGGAAATGTTTCCAAATTTTCAGATCTCAAGCCTTCCATTTTTCATTTATTTTTTCTGAAAAATAAATGTCTATGTGCAACTTGTCTTCATGCCATAGATCACAGCAAGTCAAACAACTTAACCTTGACTTGACTGCTTTTAAATTTATGTTTTAGAAATTTAGAGAATGGAAATCTGTTGGACAGTTTAATCCCAACAGATGGTAGATTAGGTAGAGAGTCATCTGAACTCAACTGTTTAATCTGAGTTCAGGGAGAAATAAGGAGTAGAATTAGATTAGATTTACTTCTTTCAAAAGAATAAAATGTTGTAAAAAGAGTTTGCCAATCCAAGTGCACTCTAATGAAGGAAAAAATGTTAGATCCGTAGGATTGGGTAGGTAGAAAGTTGTATTGATGAATATCCATTGCTTTTATGGCTGCTAATATGTTTTCAGAGAACATTATCCACAGAAAGAAAGACAACCCAATGGATTAGGCAACTGATCAGCCTCCCAGAGAACATTAAAGGATCAGACATAGGTCAGCCTTCCAGAGAATGCAGGTCTGAATTCTTGATGCCTTCAAAAAGGCACCATCCCCAAGTGGAGCCACTGTTAGCCACCTGTAAAATTTGATTATCCCAAAAGGTGGCTAAGACTTTTTGAGCCTTCAAGGAACACATTTCATTACTAAAATCTGTTGGCTCTTGAAGACCCTTGAAGGCCTCCTGCCTTTTCTCTGTCCAAAACTTCACTGATATTCCCATCTTACACTCAGAAATCCTGCTTATTTCCAAGCCAGAATGTTGCTCCAAAGTCATCATTTTCCCCTCCTCCCAATCAAAACTATCCCTCATTTTCATGTTTCTCCCCTTTCCCCCTCATCAAAATCCCCTTTCCATAGTTTGAAACTCATTTTTAAACTATATCGGAACCCTCATTTCCTTTGAAAAATGTTGGAAAATCATAAAAAATACATTTTTTAGTCTTAAGCCCCCTCGGGCTAAGTTTTAAACCCCTTTACCCATAAACCCTCGGGCACATCACTTCCCATGCGCCCGCGGCCCCCCAGTCGGGCGCCAGACCTTTTTTATTTTATTTTTTTCGCCCCGCCCCTTTCAGAACCTTTGTTTAAATTTAAACCTTGGGTTTTTATTTTTTATTTATTCCGCCAGTTTCATTTTTGAACCGTTCCACACCGTCGATCTGATCTGCAGATCCGACGGTGCGGAGTGCGTCTTTCCGTGGTCCCCACCGCCCGAAAGCCGGTTTCCCAAAACCAGCAGTATACATCGCACCGCCTTCGGGCAAAAGGTTGTTTTCCCCCGATGGCCAGCGATTCAATACACTTGCTGCCACGCGTCCCGTGTACTATTTACAAAACCGCCGTCCATCCGTCGTCCATCGCGCATTAACGTTCATACCGAGATGCCCAGAGATATCGCTGTCCACCGTCCGATGTTGGGCGGGCCATCCAACGGTGATCGCTCGCCGAAGATGCCCGACAATTAATGAAGGTGCCCACGCGATAACCTAGCTGTGGCGTGGCGGAAAATCAATCTCCGCCATCGATCTGATCTACAGATCAACGGTCCATATTCCATTGCCCGATTCCTCCGTTTGACTTTCAACCTCCGCTCCCGGCCGTCAATCTCTGTGCGATCGACGGCTCAGATTCAATCTTCTTCCACCCGTTCCACGATCTCTCTCGATCAATCCTGACCATTGGATGATGCCATCCAACGGCCCCACTCCTTCCACATGTCCTCTGAAGCAGTCAAACTATATATTACACAGGATTTCATAACATTTTTTGTATTTTGCAGGGTTTTAAGTGTTTTTCCGCTATAAATTTAAGAAATTCAAAAGTAGAGGGTGACGACCTTCCCGCTTTCGATTCATCGAGGGAAAGTCATTCACAGGTGCCTAATTTCATGTTTTCCTCGATGTTTATCCAAGCATTAATTCCAGATGACCCTGCACGACCCTGCACCTCAGCAAAGAACACAGCAAATCGGGCCCAGACAAAGAGTATCAGCGTCGAAGACAAAAATGCACCAGAACAGAGGATGAAAGGATAGATTTGCGGGGATTACGTCTAAAAGGCATATCAAAAGCCTAATCCCCAAATAAAACACAGTTTACAGAAAACCTAAAGTGTTTTATCAAGAAGGAATGCCTCCACCGCCACAATCTAAGGAAAATTGACTCCTCTCAGCTACCACAAAGCCACCTGTGCCTCAAAAGTACTCAATTAGAGGCAGGATTTATTGATCAGAACCGGATATCTGTCTCACAACACAGTCGAAGAGGAAACCCTGCCAAGGAAATTAATGATAAACATCTGTAGAGTTACTTCGACGCTACACAAAGCCTCAAAGGTCAACAAAAGCTCCCACCGAGCTTAATCTTTATGTAGAACATTTAATACAGGGTACACATATGTAAGTTTATTCATTGAGCCCCTCAAACGCCAAGAAACCATTAACTCTGTATTAATTATAATTGAGATCTTTTATCAGATCTCACCTCCTCATTCTTCTATATATTCTTCTTAAGAAGATGAGTGAGGGGTTGGTTGCAGAACTTTGATATACACTTGAGCTTAAACTTCTTATTGTACATAGTATTCACTGGCTCTTGGAGCTCTGCTGGTGATAGATAGGTTAGGCTGAGATGTGTAGATGGTTGCTAACCTAAAGCACTGGACTTAAAGTTGTAAATGGTTTGGAGCATCAATACAAGCTGATTTATGGGATCCTGGTCTATGTTGACGATGATGTTTTTCTTATTGTTACCTGTTATTTTGTTTTTGTTTTTCATCTGTGTTTCATATTCTCTTATAAAGAACAACATGCACAGAGTTAGGACCTACTGTACATCAGTAACCTTCTCTGACTGAAAATATTTATCTGAATGTTTTCTTCCATCTGTGTTATTTAGGAGTGATTTAATTCAGTTTAAGCATAGGAATGTTGGCGTTCCCTCGTCTTATTGTCTTAGCTGAATGTCATTATTAGATGTTTTTTTCAGTATATGTTTAGTGAAGATGAACTGAGGAAGATATGGTGAACCCTGGTCCCAGTTTTGTCCCCACAAGCTATCTGGATATTTCCCTTGGAATTTGTTAAAAGCTGGCTAGTTTCAAAGTACTTACCAGATCTTAGGCCATTCTGTTGTTATCTTTGTTTTTGTCTTGAAAGTAACCAAGCAAAGAAGAGCTAGGAGAGGATTTGTGGTGAGCCCGGCCCGCTAGTTTCCTCTCCAAAAGTTGCCTTCGAGTTTCCCTTTGTTTTGAGATGTTTTCTATTGAAAGTGTATCAAAGGCTGGCTAGTTTCAAAGTACTTACCAGATCCTAGTTTACTTTTATGTTTTTCTTGAGTCCATGTCAAAGGTTGACTAGTTTAAAAGTACTTATCAGATCCTGGGCTGCTCTTGTTTCTGCATCTGTTAATTTCTCCTTCTTATTGTATCATTCCATTCCATAAATAAATCTTCAAAGAGATCCTTAGACATAGATGACTTGCCCCATGGACCATTCTTGCCTCTTGCTGCTCCAATTAAACCCTATTATGACTCCATAGCCCAATGGACTAAAACCTGCAATTATCTATCTTTTTAGCCAAAGCTTGCTCTGATTGCCTGCAACTTTTCACCTTTTAAACTCTTTGCACTTAGAACTTTCCACCTTGAATAGTAATCATGCTCAACCATCCAAAAAACAAACAAACCCTTGGCCTTCATAACTAGCCTAATATCATAACCCCAAATTTCAAAGGCAAATCCATATTTGTACATATTGGAGAGATCCCTCTCTGGATTCCGGAGGGCTAGATCCTAGAATCCCAAAGTTGGTTGAAACGATGTTGCTTCTACGGTTTTATTCTTACCAATCTGCTAAAATTACAGATCCCCAACATATTTCGCAAGTTAAAGTTTTTAACTCGCGATGCGAAGTGGCATGAAGGGGAAGTTTCGCGGACCGTTGGATCATGCAGCAAATCAACGATAGACGTTGGACCACAAATTTGCATTTCTCATATTATAGTGGATAACGTTAAGGGTTCGCAAGAAAAGTTAAACAGGTTGCGATGTGATGCAGGGAGAAGGAAGGATGCAATGTGACAAGGAACAACCACGTGTCGGCTTGACGCAACTGCACACATTGCAAGTTTAATGGGTTAGTGCATTTGTAAAGAATTGAAAGTTGCGGGCGAGTGTAGCAATGCGCTATGATTGGTTATTGGGATGTGGTACCCGAGAGCTCTAGTCCCATGTGTATGGTTGTGTTTTAGGTTATATATGTTATAATCAAACTCCATTGTTGATCGCTTTCGTGTATGTATGTAATAAATCGATATATGTTTATTCCGATGTGTAAATAAAAATGAATATATGTGGGTCCTAACCCACCAGTCCACGATTATAGTTTAATTCGTGGCTACAAATGCATCAATTGGTATCAGAGCAACAAGATCTAAGAGGTGGTGTGAAAGACTTTGAACTAAGAAAAGTTGAGAAGCATTTCTCAGTGATTCTAATCGAGTGAACCTTAAGAGGTAAGACTGTGGAATGAAGGCCTATGAAAAAGAATAGGAGCTACAACAACATGGATGAAGAAATAGCACATAAATAAGGTAAGAATGTTCTATTTTAGTTTTATTTTGGATTATGGAACTGAAAAGTAAATGCTCACACTCAGAAGAAGAGCATCAAAGTTTAATAGAGGTAGCAGCAAGAGTGAAAACATCTCAGCAAGAAGATTACAACCTTTAAGGGTAGTGATGAAGGAAGCTAGCAAGGGTTTCTAGGAGGAAAAAGAAGTGTGGTCAGAACCTAATATTTCAACTGAGGTTGAAATATAAGAGGACAATATTGTTCTCAAGCGCAGATGAGTTGAGGGTAAGCCTAGAAGAAGCATAGAGGAGTGCTCAAGGAAGGTTCTAGATTGAGGACCAGTACTTGCCAAAAGTCCAATCATAGAGGAAGTTTGGTGAGGTAAGTTGTAGCAGGAGGGACTGTTACTGCAGGGGCTAGTGCAGCTCATAGAGGGTGAAAGAACTCAAGAAAATGACTATTGAAAGTCATAGCAGAGGTTCATGAGGAAAACACAAAGTGAAGAAGGAATATGCCAAGATAAATGGAATATGGAAGCAGATGACTGATGAAGAATATAAGAGAGAAATAGTTGAGATGGAAACCCATCTTGATATATTGATGGAGTTGCTACAAAGGGATGATGAAGATCAGAGGTGTGGATGGATTATGAGGAAGAAATTGAAATGGAATGGGTTGCATATGAAGAGGGAGCGTAGGTTGAATGCTCAAGAAGAAGAAGCATTACTCAGAGCAACAAAGTATGAAAGAAAAGGTTATGTTTGAAGAGTCAAGAATAAGAAGAGTACCCAAGAGATGACTTGGGACTGGAGACAAGTACTACACTTGTTTCAAATATGAAAGAGGTTTGTTGCAGCTCACAAGGTGGCTAGAATGATTCCACAGAGGGAAGAAGAAGATATGACCATTGATCGTTATCTGAAAGGTTCACAGAGGAGTCAAAATCAGGAGAAAGAAATCATCAGAGATGCTAGTAAAAGCCTAAGCATGGAAAAGCTTGTTGTGGTATCTAGAGACAGGTTGATGGAGTTAGCTTGTATAGATGAATTTTTTGTAGTCCATGATGAACAAAGAGGATTTCATAAAGGAAAGAAGACTATGGCTACTGATAGTCATAATAAAGGTTCTAAGGGAGATTATGAAAGATCATGTAAGAATAAACTTGATAGAGAATTAGCTGAGATAAAAGTGAAACTAGAAGTTTCGAGAGAATTCATATAAGGGAATATGGAACACCAAAGGTATGATTTGGCTCTGCGAAAGAAAAGAGTCAAGTGGAGTCAACTACAGAGCAGGCTGAGATATGACACAAGAATTCAGCTAGAAGAAGAACTTAGAGGAGCTGAGTTATAGCATAGGATGTGTGTTGAGGAAGAGGTTTAATTATGTGAACCTGAGTTAGGGTCTATTCTTGGTGATAGTAGTAATGAAGATGAAGACATGAGACCAGTTGATGGTTTCATGGATCCTTGGAAGGATGGGAACCAGCAGAAAGAGTTGATGTTTGAGACATCAAGAGATCCTATGGATCCTTATGGTTTTGAAACAAATGATTATTGTAGGTTTGCATGTGAAATCGATAAAGAAAGACATTTGTTGATGTTGTCATAAAGGATGAAGGGGGAGGACAGAATCTAAATTATGTTCAAGAAGAAAATGAGACAGCTGAGTCTCATATACATGCACTTGCATAGCTAAGTGAAAGCAATGATTTCCAGCCTACTATGAAAGCTAAAAACAAGGAGGACTTGGCTTATGATGATGGCCAAGAACAGAAAGAGGAAAAATATGATATCAAGCATTTAGATGCTATGCTTGAGAAAGCTGAAAATAAGACTAGTGAAGACTTTATGAGTCCTGAAAGAGACTTAGAACAACGAGAGAAATATTTGGTGATTGAGTCATCAAATGAGACCACTAGGTCTTGTGAATTTAATGCTGACAATTTGAATGTATTTGCAGGTTGTGGAGAAGACAATCCATCTCTTGGAATTGTCTCAAATAAAGCTGAAGCATATCGAGCAAAACATAATGAAGAAGAAAATTGTTAAGCATGGTATGATGAAGAGTGTCTTTCTGATGAAGACCAAGTTGAGTTGTTGTAGCAAGTGGGATTTCATAAGTTCCTTATTTAATGAAGCCAATAACTTTAATGGAGATCAAGTAGTAATGCCTCATGAGGTGAAACTTGTTCTTGATGAGGAGAAAGAGGAATTGGCTTGCTTAAATAGCCAAAGAAAGATTGTTGGATGGACATTTAGGGTTGTCATAGAAATAGAGAATCATAATTTTATTCTGGTTAAAGATGAAGCAACAGTGTCACAAAGATGAAATCCATAAAGATGAAAGTGAGTCAGTTATGTCTTAAGCTAAAAGAAAGCCAGTCATAGAAGTGGAAAATACTGAATTGACTATTAGGACTATTCAAGAAGCAGAAGGACAACAATGGAATGTTGTCAAGGACGAGGAAGAGAGTTATGTTGAAACTATAATGCAACATACTGAAGAGGTACTTGAAGGGAATCAAGTAATTAGTGAATGGCTGAGTTGCTTGCTGAAAGAATTTGAACAAGAGAAAGAGATTGCAAACCATAATATGGGAGCATTTCAAACTGTAGTTGAAAAAGAGATACATACTATAGTCAGAGAATTAGAAGGAAATTTACCTTTTGACAGTAAATTTGCAAACAAGGAAAAGAAGAGGGATGTTGCAGAGGGAGATATCTTCAGATATATTGAGGAAGTTTGGGTGGCAGCAATGTCTGGAGTAATATTTGCAGTAATATCTGGGACAAAGTGTAGTAGAATGTGTTGGCAGAGGACTGAAAATAAACATATAAGGTAGAAGCAGTGGAGCACTACAGCACAAAGTATGGAAGCCTGGAATATTGCAGCTAAAGAATGGGGAAGACAATGCAACTTATGGACAGCAACAAAATAGAGTTTCGGAACCTGGAACATTCAATCATTGAAGGCACATGACCAGGAGGTCATGAATTCTTTTACCTCAGGAGTCTGATGCAGGAGCATTAAGGTAGAGCCAAAAATGTGACAAGATGGTCACATGTTGTGGATTGGGAAGAGGACTAGCAGTCCTAATAATTTAAAGACTTTAGTTTTAAATAATTTTTTTTAAAGCTAATTTGGGCTAACATAGCCATTGTAATTTGTAGGTTAAAAGAATAGTTATATTAGGATTATTTAGGCATTTAGTTGAACAAACTATTCTGAAACTGAATAACAGTTTCTCAACTATATGGGGATTTTGGGAAGGGCATAAAACACAACCAAATCCACCATTTGTGGGGTTCTGCCTTCCAGAGAGAGAAAGAGAGAACGAGAGGGAAATAGGTGTGAGAGAGGGTTGAACAAAAGGTAGGAACAAATGTAAAAACTAGCCATCCTAGGGCTCGGTTCTACGTATTTTTCTTTAAAAATAAATTTCAAGTGTTTTGGACTATGATCGGGCTCTCTGTTTCAACCCGTGGATTTTATTTCCCTGTCAAAATTAAAATATTGCATTCATGTATTATGATATATGCGTATTGTATTTCTGTTAATGCTTAGATAGATTGAGTGCGAGGAAGAAGTCCCTGTGAACTTCGCACAGGCAAAGTTGGGGCAGAGACCAAGGGATGAGAGACGAAGAAATCTAATCAAATTTCAGGCACAACAAGGCTAAGCGAGAAGATTAAGTTTCTGGGAACTTCATATATACAAGTTATGGAGAGACAGCATTGAAGAAATGCAAAGAGACTCGGAGGATAGCAGAGGAGAAATGCAGAGGAATTAGTAATGCAGAGTAGCAAGGCCGAAAGAGGAGAAATCGATTAAGTATAGAATCACTTAGAAGAATTCCGAGAGAGGGATCGATGGAGTGGATTGAATCGAAGATTAAAAATTTTAAGGATCGACGACAGAGATTAGAGGGGATAGAAGAGGCGAAGACAAACCAAGAAAGTTGAATGAATGGTTGCGATTAAATGGCAGAATTGAAGTGGACGTGTGTCGGCAAGGCGCGGTTTCGCATTGGTGATTGGATTGTTTAAGAGTCAAGGATTTCATAATTTAAAGTTTTTAACTTGCGATGTGAAGTGGCATGAAGGGGAAGTTGCGTGGGCCATTGGATCATGCAGAAGATCAACAACGGACGTTGGACCGCGACTTTGTATTTTGTAGATTATAATGGATAACGTTAAGGGTTCGCATGAAAACTTAAATGGGTTGAGATGCAATTCGGGGAGAAGGATGGATGCAATGCAACAAGGAACAACCACATGTCGACTTGATGCAACTATGCACGTTACAAGTTTTATGGGTTAGTGCATTTGTAAAGAATTGAACTTGCGGGCGAGTGTTTCGATGCGCTGTGATTGGTTATCGAGATGTGGGACTCGAGAGCTTTGGTCCCGTGTGTATGGATATATTTTGGGTTATATATGTTATAATCAAACTCTGATGTTATTCTCTTTCGCGTATTGATCAGGAGATCATGTCCATTACTAAAAAATGCTCAAAAATGAAAGTGCTCAGAAGTGGTTGCAACCTAAGCGACTGGAAAGGTATCGTCGTTACAATTCTGGCGCCGTGAACGGTTCATAAAATAGAGGTCGTATGCAGAAGTTATGAAGGTTTGAAAAGCCCAGTAAACTCCAAAAACTGGACCTTTGACTCAATTTGACTTTACATAGAAATTTTGTAAAAAAAAAAATATTTTGCAAAATCTATTTTTTATATTAAGGTTTGAAGGACCAACTGCGGGATACCACGTGGCCCCAGGTTAGAGGAGTATGGCATTGTAAATTTTTTTTAACTCTACGGGGTTTGAACCCGAGACCCATAGTCCGCATGCAAGAGCGCCCAACCAGTCGAGTTGTGCATTAGTCCTTGTTTACAAAGGGCGGCAGTGTATATTTAATGGTTAACAAACCTTTACGTCGGTGGCAAGGGGGCCAGTCCCCGCTTGAAGGAACCTTCCACTGAGAACCAAGCGCTACACTCCAGACAGTTACGTAACCACATTGTTTGCGCGGTCTACACAGGTCATGTGACCACATCTACTATGCGACAATTATTACGACAGTTGACGGGCGGCTACTCCGACGATTTCGGCCGTAGCCCATGTGACCACTACATGAATTAACATTTATTGCTAGCCCCTAAACTGCCACCATCTTTGGAGCGCACCATCAAAATTGGTTGTCAGTGGCAAATATGTCTGACTTAACTGGAGTATCTCCACATTTAGTGGAGTTTTTTAAGGGATATTGAGCAGTTTACTATTTTGGCCATAACTCCTTGGATTTTCGACCAATTTTGATGCATGGATAGTCAATTTTTGGTATTCTCAACATTTTGAACACATTGGTATAGGTTTCAAAGCCATCAAAGGTAATCTTGTGTAGGTTTAGCTTCGGGAAAGTTCAAGGAGCCACTAGGGCCACTAGGGTGTTTTTAGTGTATTGGGCATCCATTCTTTGTTTTTTGCAAATGAATAGTCATTCCTGACTAATTCAAGCTTTCTGAAGCTTTTTTTACAGAGCGAACAACCATTTGAGGCTTTTATTCACATGTACTTACCATTTTTTAGCAATAATATATGAGGGACATGCCATTGAGAGCTGGACCAGCAGATGTAGCCTAGGAGGGGTGAACAACTTCATCAAATTTGTTGAGTATTGTTACATTTGATGTTTAGTTATCTGTTAATTACTATTGTACAGTGTTTTATAAGTAATTTACATGCTTTAAATTCACACAGAAATCTGTTTAACTAAGTTAAAGCCATTTGTTTCACCTGCAAACTTCAGAGAACCTTATGCACACATTTTAATTACTATTTGGATACTTAGCACAACAAAACTAATACATTCCATTCAGATCAAGTTGGTATCTTAGTTTTCTAGATCATAGGTATAATTGGTTACTTAACACTATCTCAAGAATATCACACTTCATAATTGAATGTGGAGTAACTAGATATAGAGCTAGAGTTTTACTCTCAGTATTGTTATTGTGCGAAAATTGTTTAACATTTTTCAAGAGTTTTAATGCTTATTAGGCTAAAGCTTAAGAGAGGAGAAGGTAAATTGGTGAAAGCTCAAAGAAATCCTCAGCCAAGGAGGGCAAGAGTGCCATTACCTCCACCTTCAATTTCACCTCAAAGAGAAGCAAAAGAAGCCATAAGCATGACTTCAGGAGAAGGAGAAATTCTTGAAGAAGTTGATCCCAAGGAGGAGGAAAGAGTGTTTAGAAAGGAATTCCTAGACATGACTGAGATGGTGAGAATCCTCTACCAAGAAAGGAATGAAAGACTTGAAGGAGAAGGGTCTAAACTTCATAAGGAAGGAGAGGGATCTTCGGGAGGAAAGAAATATGAAGATAAGTCAAAGAAGGGAAATGGAGGAAATGGAGATCCACCATCCTCATCTTCATCCTCTTCCTCATCATCATCATCCTCTACTTCGGTGAATCAATCTCACAAGTCCAAGAACATTGGTAAAATTCATTTTTTAAAACTTGATGTTAAGTTTGAATTGCCAATGTTTAATGGTGAAGTCAATGCAGAAAATTTGAAAATTGGATAAGGCAGTTGGAGGTTTATTTGAGAATCCAAAAACTTCATGATGAATACACTAAAATTCAGCTAGCTTCATTGAGAATGGAAGGTGCAACATTTGTTTGGTGGGAAACCAAGACAAAGGAGGAGATTAAAAAACATGGTAAGATTATTTTATCATGGGTTGATTTCATTACTGCAATAAAACAACAGTTTTATCCATTAACTCATTTACAGAAATCTATCATGAATTGGAAAAATTTCAAACAACTTAAGGGACAAAAACTACAAGACTACAACCAGGAAATTAGGAGAATAACTCTCTTATTAGGGGTAGATTTGTAGAGTCAAGACACTTTGCTGAAGTACATAGGTGGTTTACACAGCTACCTTAGACATACTACCCTTATGTTCAATCCTACTAGTCTAGATGAGGTTTGTGTTCAAGCCACACATTTATAAGCTAGAGGGAAAAACACATTTGAAGAGGGTAGAAACAAGCCTTTCAAGGGGGAAAACAAAGACAAAACCTCAAAAGGAAAAGGCAAAAAGAATTCATCTGTCAAAAAAGAGGGAGAGAAATTGTTTTGCAAACACTATTCAAGAGAAGGCCACGAAGAGAAAAACTGTTGGAAATTACATCCTGCAAAAAAAACCCAATTTAACAAAAACAAAGGGAAGCAGAAAACTGCAGCTACTACTACACAACAAGACTTAGGTGATGATTCAGGTGATGAAACTAAAATTACAGCCATGGGTTTGAAGAACATGAAGGGAAAGGAAACTAAAGCTAAACCAAGAACTAGTACTTCAAACTGTCATGTACAAGCTCCAAATGAAGAAGAAATAATTGAATTGTTTCATGTGATTGTTATTTCAAAACATACAAAAATTGACACATTGTTTGACAGTGGGTCACAAACGAACCTTATCTATGAAGACTTAGTTAAGCAACTAAATCTTGAGACCATTCCACATCCAAGACCATATCCACTTGGTTGGATTTGTATGGATGAAAATTTACACATTTCAAAGAAGTGTATATTGCGCTTTTCAATTACTGCACATTTTATTAACACGGTTGAATTAGATGTTGTTCCGCTTGATATATCAGGAATAGTTTTGGGAAGTACTTACTTATATATCAGGAAAGCTATCTTCTATTTCCATGAGAACAAGTATCATCTATTCAAAGATGGTAAGGATTTTATTGTTAGAGCACATCGCAAGAAAATAAACATTGCAATGGTAAATGCTGGATAGGTAAAAAGGCTAGTGAATTCTAGTAAGAGTTTTTTACTTCTTATGGTTAAGCCTAAAGTTGATGTGAATCATGAGTCATTTGAAAATTGTGATCCTAAGTTAAAATCAGATTTATATGATGTAGTTGATTCACATCATGAGATGTTTCAAGAGCCAACAGGTTTGCCTCCTAAACGGGAGATTCAACATGAAATTCAGTTGCAACAAGATTGTCCTCTTCCAAACATAGGCATGTACCGCATGTCTATCATGGAGAATGTTGAAATAAAGAGGCAAATTAAAGACTTGTTGGACAAGATATTCATAAGCCCATTGATGGGCATAGTGACATTGACAAAGCTCGCATTTTCCTTGAGCGAATTCAGCTTATTCATCAGCAAGTTCAAGAAAAACTTGAAAAGAGTCAAAGCAAGTGCAAGGAGAGGTATGGTTGCACATTAGAAAATAAAGGCTGGAAGGAGAAGGTAAAAATATGAAGCCTATTCATTATGGTCCATTCAATATTATTAAACAAGTTGGAAATAATGCATTTCAACTTGAATTGCCTTCATATATGAAAATGTATTCCGTTGTCAATGTGGAGAATTTACGTTTGTATGAGCCTCCATTGATTGTTGATCAAGGGAATGACATCAAACTGCCATCAATAGAAGATTTCTCACCAGAATATTTGGATGAGCTCAAGGAGGATGCCATCATTGACAGGAGGACACACACTTATAAAAGAGGAAGTATCGATTATCTTCGGATTGGGCTTAAAGGAAGCAAACCAAGTAAGGAAAGATGGATGGAAATGGAAAAGGTGAGGGGGATGTACCCTCATCTTCTGAACATGTAATTGAAGGATTTTGGGGTCCAAAAGCTTCCCAATGGGGAGGTGTCATCGGGAGATCATGTCCATTGCTAAAAAATGCTCAAAAATGAAAGTGCTTAGAAGTGGTTACAACCTAAGCGACCAGAAAGGTCTCGTTGATGTGATTCTAGTGCCGTGAACGGTTTGTAAAACAAAGGTCGTATGTAGAAGTTATGAAGGTTTGAAAAGCCCAGCAAACTCCAAAAACTGGACTTTTGACTCAGTTTGACTTTACATAGAAATTTTGTAAAAATATATATATATTGCAAAATATATTTTTATATTAAGGTTTGAAGGACCAATTATGGGTTGCCACGTGGTAGGCCCGGAGGCCGCCATGTGGCCTCAAGTCAGAGGAGTATGGAATTGTAAAAAAAAATTGAGTCTACGGGGTTCGAACCCGAGACCCATAGTCCGCGTGCAAGAGCGCCCAACCAATCGAGCTGTTCATTAGTCCTTGTTTACAAAGGGCGGTAATGTATATTTAATGGTTAACAAACCTTTGCGCCGGTGGCAAGGGGGCCAACCCTAAGGGCTAGCCCCTGCTTGAAGGAACCTTCCGTTGAGAACCAAGTGCTACACTCTAGACAGTTACGTAACCACATTGTCTGCGCGGTCTACACGAGTCATGTGACCACGTCTATTATGCAACAGTTATTACGATAGTTGATGGGCAACTACTCCGACGGTTTCGACTGCAACCCATGTGACCACTACATGACTTAACATTTATTGCTAGCCCCTAAACCGCCACAATATTTTGAGTGCGCCACAAAAATTGGCTGTCAGTGCCAAATCTGTCAGACTTAACTGGAGTATATCCACATTTAGTGGAGTTTTTTTAAGGGATATTGGGCAGTTTACTGTTTTGGCCATAAATCCTTGGATTTTTGACCAATTTTGATGCATGGATAGTCAATTTTTTGTATTCTCGACATTTTGAACACATTGACATAGGTTTCAGAGAAATCAGAGTTCATCTTGTGTAGGTTTAGCTTCGGGAAAGGTCAAGGAGCCACTAGGGCCACTAGGGCCACTGGGGTGTTTTTAGTGTATTGGGCATCCATTCTCTGTTTTCTGCAAATGAATAGTCATTCCTGACTAATTCAAGCATTCTGAAGCTATTTTTATAGAGAGAACAACCATTTGAGGCTTTTATTCACATGTACTTACCATTTTTGAGCAACAATATATGAGGGACATGCTATTAGGAGTTGGACCAACAGATGTAGCCTAGGAGGGGTGAATTGCTTCATCAAATTTACTAAGTACTGTCACATGTGATGCTTAATTCTCTGTTAATTACTTTTGTACAATGTTTTATAAGAAATTTACATGCTTTAACTTCACACAGAAATCTGTTTAACTAAGTTAAAACCATTTGTTTCACCTGCAAGCTTCAGAGAACCTTATGCACACATTTTAATTATTGTTTGGATACTTAGCACAACAAAACTAATACATTCCATTCAGATCACGTATGTATGTAATAACCCGATATATGTTTATTCAAAGGTGTAAAGAAAATGAATATATGTGGGTCCTAACCCACTAGTCCACGATTATAGTTTAATTCACGACTATGACTACATCATGATGCCAGAGGATATATTGAAGGGAAAGCCATAAATCGTAAGCTATAGGAAATTAAATGCGGTGGGGTAGTATATGCTCACCGTTAGATTTAAAAAAAATTAAATCTAACGGTGAGCATATATTTCCCCACCACATTTAATTTTCTATAGCTTAGATTTATTGGTTTCCATATTGAAGTCACCATCCATAGCATGATGGGACGAGATTTCAACCCACGAGGGCGCTTAGTTACATTTTGATCTATTTATTGTGAACTATACTTAGTTGTTTGTATTTGATCACATATTATTTAAGTTTAAAATAAATTTGTAGGTTGATTATCATTTGGTCAAATCCGCTAGAGGTTTCAGGTCTCGGACTGCCAAGGCATGACACTAAGAGATCCAATTTAGGGGATGCAACTGCTTGCTATGAATGCTCTTATACTAAGCCATCAATAACGATACTCTTTACAGCTCAGGGAGTATCCATTCTTAATGGTTTTTTCAGGATAGTTCCCTGTAATCTGGATATGGTTTTTGTATTGTCTATAACTGTTATGTTCCTATTATTAGGATGGATTTTTAGAACAGTCTAGCAAATATTTTGTGAAGAATTGGATCTAAAGGAAAGTAATTTGTAAGTTCATATAGCATTTCAGAACAACTTGTAGAAACACCTAATATTAGTTGTAAAAGTTTTGTTTACTTTTCCAAGTCATTTTTTAGACTTTATATGTGAAATAGAGATGAAAGGTCATGATATATGAACTCTGTATCTACTTCTTTATAATGAAAATACGATGGTTTTTTATCTTGAAAAAAGGAGAGATCTAGTTTGGTGACAAATTTTGGTTTTCAATTTTATTTTATTTTTAAACTTTTCCTAAATTGTTGTATCCAATAGTTTAGGACTTTTGAAGATATGCAAACTTGTCATTAGGCTAACCATGCTGTTACATATCTCTATTGCAACTTAACTCGTCAAATTATGGAATGCATATTCAAAACAAGTTGGCTCAAGTCCAGAATTGAATGTATAAAAATAGAGAGAGTTATCAAGGTGAATAACATGCATGAAAGCACACTTTCCAAATTCGAGAATATCAAGAAGAAATTAGGTGCAAAAGACTAGTTATACATGGAGTGAAGGGGTACACAAACCAAGGTTTGTCCTTCTTCCAAATATTAGACGAATCAATGACTCATATTATTCAATGACTAGCAGTCAACCAAATATATGGTATGCAAGACCTCGAGGCTCATGGAATTTTAATGTATCAAGGGAGTTTCACGTTAAATGGTTTGAGAAAAACTGCCAGTGTGAAAAATCAATGGTTGAGATAAAAAACAAAAGCTCCTCCAGATTTTCAAAACCACTGCATGGGGTCCCACTTAGCTATTTTATGTTTTTGTAAACCACTTTTGGTTTTTGTCGTTGGCGGGCCCACATGCCCTCCACACACACACACACACACACACATATACATACACATATATATTTTTAAAAGAAAAATAATTCGTCAGTACATCGACTTGTACTTTGGTCATACATCTAGCGATATTGTGTAGGTCCTTCGAAGTTTTTGTTGGTCTTCCAACGACAGTTACATCGAAAAATAATGCAGAGACTATAGAAATATTTTTGAATGAAAACAACACGTGTCGATAGACCAACCCCACCAACCCTCGGTCATCTAACAACTCGGTGTTGCTAGACCGATGCGTAGTTTATTGAATTTACAATAGTTATGGAAAGGGATTTCGACGAAAATATTTGGTATGTATGTTGCAATTTCGATGAATAATGCGGATGTCCAAATTTCGACGACGATTATGGAAATGGATTTCAATGGAAAATTCCAACTTAGATGATCATGGTTCTGATGATGGTGTTCGTCAAAATTGCAATGATAAGTCAGGACGATAAAATTTCGATGGCACCACGTGCGACGTTTACTGGATTTGGGATTTGTCGTAAGTTGCGATGACATGGTATCAAAAGAGCAACCAAAGGCTGTCAAAATTTGAGTGAATTTGTAGTAGTGATAGCATAATTAGGAATGATACTATGTTGACCAAGTGAATCACTAACATTGACCCCTCATTGTAAGACACTGATGTAGATCCTTAGCCCCTCATGCTCACACCAACAATTTTATTTTTCAATATGGGTATGTATATTAGTGGATGTAGCATTGTTTATGTAGTTGTTTTTGTTTGTTTGTTTTATGTTATCAAGTCAACCAATTAGGAACATTAAAAACAATCTTAAAATTTCAATTTTTTGGTGTTTTTCTAGTGGTAGACCAGTAGAGATTATTTTTGTTGTAAATATGTGTTTTTGCAGTAATATAATATTTCTAATCTTAAAAAAATTAACAAAAAACAAATTCTCAACCTTTGTTTTGTGTATACTATTAAGAATATTATAGAATATTCTAATGGAATATTGGCCCATGGTATTGTAACAAAGCCTATTTGCAAATTAAGAATAGCCATGGTAAAATTAGGTGAATCTGCATGGTTAAGAATCTTGTTACATATTTTTTTAACTGTCAACATGTTTAACTTGTACGTGAATTCTTTTTATATTCTTTTTTTTACTTGAAATGAAAGTACATGAAACCCGGAGTATTTTCCCATTTTTGGTGGATGGTAAACCATGTAAATAGTCAGCCTTTATTACATGGCTTGAGGTTATGTGTTAATTATTTTTATAATTAATAATAATAATAATAATAATTGATAATAAAGTTATAATTTAGCTATTTATTTTTTATTTTACCAACTTGAAATGCGTTATTAAATAAGTATTTTGATGCTTATTGTAAATTGATGTTTATTAACCATTTAATTTGTATAATTATATTAACTTATAATTTATTATAAAATATAAATAGATTAATTTTATAAATTTTTAAAACAAATAAATTCATATAAAAATATAATCCTAATCTTCTGCAATGATTTAAAAAAAAAAATTAATATTAAATCAAAATATAAAATCCATATATCGAAAGGCCAAATCTTTTTAACAACATGCCGAAAAAAAAATTATAATTATATATATTAATTAATTAATGTATCAAAATATATTTTTATCTTAAAACATTAAGACAAAAATGTTGAAATAAATTTATGCTCTGTATAATGAGAGGTGTAAACATGCCAGTGTTAGCGAGCTCTTTTTGAAAAGATGATCTAAACTAGAATTCTAATGTCAATTTCTCAACAAAGGTTATGCTTTTATTTGTATCTTTGCACTATACTAAATATGAGCTGAATGAATTACTATATACTAAATATGAGCTGAATGAATTGTCTATATTATTGAGATTAAAAATAATATTGTCTCTAATTTGTTTTTCTATAACATTTATGAAGTTTAAAATTACAAAATCTAAAAGAGAAAATGTGTGAATTAAATATTATAAGAATACATTTTAAAATTAAAATTATAGGTTTTTTTTTTTTTTTAATTACGAATATAAATTAAGACTTTGAGGAAAGAAGAAGGATATAATAGAAATTGCTATGTTACTCAAGTCCTTTATTTCTAAATTAAATTAAATTCTAAAGGAGTTTTGAAGAGAAACCTAAGTTGTAAGAGATAGGAGGCATTATAACAAAGGGGGATTCACTTTTGTTTTTGCATACATTGCAAACAATAAATTACAAATAATGTGATAAATTCATGACATGCAAGAAATGCATGTATTCTAACATTAATGTAGACTAACATGTCTTAACAAAGAGATTCTGAAGTTCCAAATTATATAGAACTAACTAAATACCATGTAATTTTGGCAACCACCAATGTAAGTAACCCATTAGTTAAATATGTAATTAGTTATTAAAAAGAATTCCAAGTTATTAATAAACACAGTGGAAATTACTATAAAAGATAATATGAAATCAAATAAAATCTAATCAATGTTAATAAAAAAATATTAAATTAAAAAAAAATAATCAAGAAAAAAATGATCCTCCAACAATGTAATGTGTGAAACATCCTCCAACCAACCAATAATAATGGATGATTGGAAGTTGTCACAATACTGGTTGATGGACTAGATGGAGAGACAACGCTTCAACAAATAAGGATGGATCGCATTCTCAAGTTCTTCTGTGAGAGTAGAAAATAGATATTTCAACTTTTGTACTGTAATGTAATGGATTCCAAAATTGTAATACGTCATAATTAGCTTGAATTCCTGTTATTGAAATACTGTGAGAGGATTTGAACTTTAAATACTTGTAATTTTTTTTGTGTAGTCTCAATTCTAGTTAATAGAAGTTACCTTTGCCCTGCGTTTAATTTGTCCCTGAATTTACTTTCGGATCTTTGAAATTACATTTCTATATTACTCTGAGATTTATTTCTTACAATTTGCTTGAAGTGTGGTTGAAAAAAACATGATTCATTTGGGTAGAAATTGAAACCTGGGGAAAACAATAACAATATTAATTATAGGATGAAAAAACAGTGTAGCAAACGACCCAGGTAGTTACCGACCCGGGGATTGCAATATATTTGTGGAAGTTCAGAGCAAGAGGGTGCAGAATGATAATGGTTACATAAGTTTCAATGACCGATGTAGTTTCGTATGGAAATGAAACGAAATAACACAGGCTGCCAACAAGAGATGAGATTAAAAAAAAAGACCATAACCTTTATTACCAAAATTTTGTGTCCTTTGAACCCAGAGAATTGCAATCAATTCATTAATTTACAAAATACATTCATAATATACATCTTATATTCTGGCGGTTGAGCAGCCATCATGTTGGAGCACCAACAGGTGATCGATCCCTTTCCCTCTGCACCCAATTTATATTCTTTCAATTTCAGTTTGGAGCCCAACAGCTGAGATACACCGCGCATCACAGTGAATTGTCCTTCAATTCTCATTTTTTCAGCAGGTGATCGATTCCGCTCCCTCTACCTCTCTGTCGTGATCGAATTGAATTGTATTTAAATTTCAGTTTGGAGCCCAGCAGCTGAGAAACATCACGCATCTCAAAGAATCATCCTTTAATTCTGCTTTCTTTGATTTTATTGCTGCTTCCTGAACACTATGAGTCAGATTCGCTTCAGAAACAGAAGAAGCAATATTGGATTTCAGGGCAACAGCAGCAGCGCCAAAGCCAGTGACAGAAGTAATCCCAAAAGTATTGGGAGAAACAGAGAATAACTTGGGCGTTATTAGTAGATTCTTGAAATTGAAGGCCCTCTGATCTGTGAAGATTCTGAAACCCTCGATTGCTCCCACAACCGCCATACAAGAAGCCCTCTTTGAAACAGAATTCATCATTCTTTTTCCCCTTCCTTTCTTTGGATTTCGATTTGCACTTCAATACCAAACACAACAAAACAATAATAGCGATTGTGAAGTTGCAGAGTGATGCGATTGAACTTGAGATTAAATTGGGTATTTATGCGTGTGTAGGTTAACCCAAGAAGCAGGGAAGACAACACCGTATAAAACCAAAAACCACCGGTATATGATAAGACGACACCAAATAAAACCAAAACCAGCGATATATGACAAGACAACACCATATAAAACCATGATAAAGACAAATAATTCCTTCTATCGGCTGATGTGAGGGATCCAGTCCAATCCGTTGCTGGTTTTCCATTTGGTTGTGGGCGCTTTCCTCTTGTAAGTGTGGTTTTGCTCGTGAAAACAATGCCTTAGGAAATCGCGGTTTTGGTAACAGGTGGGCGCCGCCCGGTTCCAAACCCGGCCCACCCATGTGAGCATTCGTCATGTCCATCCACTTGGGTATTCACTTGGTAGGTATCCAAAATTCCCATTTATTCCAACATCTTGTCGTCATGGCATCAATATTCTTCTAATGATTAAGGGGATGGGATTCGTCCACTTTAGTAATCCAAACTGGTGAAATAATCACATTTTAACTTACAAAATAAAATCGATATATGTTTTATTAAAAATTTATTAATTTCTGAATTGGGAAAAAATTCAGCTATAAAATAAATTATAATTTCAAGAAAAAATAAATTAATAAAATTATCATCCGTAAATTTAAATGTAATTTTCGAAAAAACAAATTTGTTTTATAAAATTTTATTGTTTTTAAATTATTTTTTTAATATTAATATTAATAAATATAAAATTTTATATAATGTTAAAAATTAAATATTTTTTGAAGATTCATATAATAAAGGATATGTTTTATGTATTTATTTTGAGAATTATATTTTGGATTTATAAGGTTTAATTATAGGATTTTTTTTTTAAATTCCCAAATATATTTGTTGTGTTTAATGAAATTTTGTAAGAATAATGGTTTTATGGCTATAATATTAAAGGGAAATATTTCTCATGTTTGAATAATTAATTTAGTTTTCAATTGCAACGAATTTCTCAACCTTGTGGTTGACCTCTTCCTAGCTCGAGCAAATATTAAATTTGTAGCAATTAAAAAACCTTAGTCAGTACCTACTACCACTGAGGCTTCACTTAATAAACCTCCAACATATCACGTGCGATCTAGCATATTAAACCATACCCTTAATTTGAGTACATATTGGAAAATAACTCTAAAAATCACATTATTTAACCCCCTACGATTATACCTGATACACATTCCCAATTTAAAAAGCCTCTACTTTCACTATATATTGAAGGTATCCATTTTTTCATTAATATTTTCTATACCCTTTATATTTTTTCATTAACTTTGAGCTCCATTTTTTATATCTGCTAATATACAAACCCTTTACCCCCTATATATCGCGCAATATATTATGTCATTTTTTCCTCACGTGCTATGGTATTGCTCCCATAGTGAAGCTCCTCGATGGGCAACCGATAAATCGTAAACTATTGGTTATTAAATGGCCCCTTAGAGTTTTAGGGCATAAAAAAAGGTTATGCCTTTTTTTTATTTTTTAATTAAATTGATTAATTAAAAGATGTCATGTGAACAAGTGTAAAATGAAATGAGTTATGGTTATTTGGACATGTGGTACTAATAAACCATGGTATTGTAATAAAGTATATCTATAAATTAAAATCCCCATAATAAAGTGAGAATTAATCTCCATGATTAAGTACCATGTTAAATGGTTTATGAATGATGCTTATCACATACTAGTGTTTACTAACTATTTATATTGTTGCACTAGTATCTCCGTAGTTAAAGTACTTCCATTATTGACCATGAGTTGAATTATTAGATTGATTAGTATAGTATTGATATTTCGTGGACATCGCAGTTACTCATTAGTGACCATGAACCACTTCAAAAATAAATAAAAATAGAAACTATTTATATGGTTACACTAATATATTATGTATAAAAGAAAATATCCATAATTTTTAATATCTCACATTTTACAAAGCAAAAAATAATAATTTATTCAAAAGCTATTTCATTTAATTTTAAGAAAAACCAAAAACAAAGAACTTGGCCATAATTTTTTTATACCTAACATCACCAATGCCTAGGAGCACTCATTAGTAACGTTTTATAAAAATATTCAACCCAATCCATTGTATTTTAATATTATGGTTAATAATAGTAATGATTTTTTTGGTAAGGGATGTGTATTCATGTGCATTTACATTTCCATTTAAATATTAAGATGTTTTATTTTAATATAAATAAATATATGTGAAAAAAAATTAATAATAATTTAATTAAAAATTAAAATATATGTATATATAAAATATTTTTTTAAAATATTAAAAATATATTAAATTTTATTTATTTAATAAGAATGTCAAGTGATTTTATTAAGTTATTATTATATTTAAATATTAGGAAAATATATCATAATTTAATGGTTAAATTAATGAGGACAATCATCAATGACTACTATTCACTCTTGTCAAATGTCTCTCCATATTGGGTTGTTAAATTGTTTCATTGTGTCCTAGAAAAACAAGCTCTTAGTCAAAGAAAAACAATTTTAGTTTTAGGGCACATTTCAGACTCAAATTACTATTTATATATGAAATAATTTTATTAATATTTATTTTTTCAATTTATTTTGTTTTAAAATTAATATAAAAAATAGACAATTTATTCTATCCAAAATATATCTCACAACCAATTTTCAGAACATTAAATCTATTTATATATTCAAAATACATTTAAAATAACATAAAAATCTTGAAACACTAAATTCATTTATATATTCCAAATACATTTTAAATCACAAAAATTACAATCTCCTTTAAAATCATATCTTCTAAATTCAATAAAAAAAAACACACCCCATACTACATATACATAACTAAATTCATTTAAAATGATATCTTTTAAATTCAATATAAAAAACACACTCAAAAGTTGATTTCTTGCCAAAATTTTTTCCTTTATTTAATTCTTTATTGATTTTAAAAGCCTGCCTCCATATTACCGTCAGTACACCGACTTGTACTTTGGTCATACATCCGGCGATACTATGCAGGTCTTTCGACATTTTTGTTGGTCTTCCAACAACGGTTACGTCGACAGATAACGCGGAGACTATGGAAATATTTACGAATGAAAACAACACGTGTCGATAGACCAGACCCACCAACCCTCGGTCATCTGACGGCTCGGTGTTGCTAGACCGATGCGTAGTTTATTGAATTTACGACATATATGGAAAGGGATTTCGACAAAAACACGTGGCTTCGATGGCCAAGGTTCCGACAACAATGTTTGTTGCAATTTCGATGGATAATGTGGATGTCCAAATTTCGACAACGGTTATGGAAATGGCTTTCAACGAAAACTTCCAACTTAGATGATCATGGTTCTGATGATGGTGTTCGTCAAAATTGCAATGATAAGTCTGGACGTGCAAATTTCGATGGTACCACGTGCGACGTTTACTGGAATTGGGATTTGTCGTAAGTTGCGATGGCATGGTGTCCAAAGAACAACCAAAGGTACTCAAAATTTGAGTGAATTTGAAGCAGTGATAGCATAAATAGGGAGGACACTATGTTGACCAAGTGAATCACTAGCGTTGACCCCTCATTGTCGGACACCGATGTAGATCCTTATCCCCTTGATCAAGCACACAATTTACTTGAATGAGAGAATTTAGGGCTCACGCTCACGCCAACATTTTTATTTTCCAAGATGGCTATGGATATTAGTGGATGTAGCGTTGTTTAATTTTAAAAATTTAAGTTTATGTTATTGGTCTTGTTTTTTTAATGGTAGACTAATAGAGATTATTTTTGTTGTAAATATGTGTTTTTGCAGTAATATTATATTTTTAATCTTAACAAAACAAAAAATAAAATCTCAATTTTTGTTTTGTGTATACTATTAAAAATATTTTATGGAGTTTGAATCCTTATTAGGATGATAGGGATTTAAATTTTGTGGAATATTGGTCCATGGTATTGTAACATAGCCTATTTTCAAATTAAGAATTCCATGTTCAAATGGGGTGAATCTCCATGGTTAAAAATAGTGTTACATATTTTTTTTAAATGTAAATATGTTTAACTTATGTTAATTCTTTTTCTTTTCTTTTTTTACTTGGAATGAAAGTACAGAGACCGAGAGTACTTTATCTTTTTTGTTGGATGGTAAAAAACGTAGTCAGTCTAACTGCCTTTTTGCCCTTAAAATCATTGAAATTCACGTAAGATTTTAAGAAAATCCGGCAAGGATTTTTGTAAATCCAGGTTATAGTTATCAATCTTCAATATTTTGGGTGCCCTAGAAGTTTTCGATGGTGCTAAATCCATTTCCACCATCAAAAACATGACTCAAACACTGGTATTGCAAGATTTCTGAAAAAAAAAAATTCCTAGATTCTGGCCAATTTTGACCGGGCAATTCCTCTGGCTAATTAGACAACTCCGATGGTAAACCATGTAAATAGTCAGCCTTTACTACATGGCCTCATCCCAAGGGAATCTAAGCGAGTCGAATCTGTGATTGACAACAACTAGCAACTATATCAAAGAACTTCCCCTAACTCTACACCAATTGAGCTAATCCTTGAGGTTATGTATTAATTATTTATATAATTAATAATAATAATAATAAAAATTTAAAATAAAATTATAATTTAGTTATTTGTCTTTCAATTTCTTAATTTTACCAACTTCAAATGCATTATTAAGTAAACATTTTAATGCTTATCATAAATTGATGTTTATTAGCCATTTAATTAATATAATTATGTTAATATATAATTTATTATAAAATATAAATAAAATAATGGTATAAAATTTTAAAACAAATAATTTCATATAAAAACATAATCTTCTGCTATGATTACAATAAAAAATAAATATTAAACCAAAATACAAAATCCATATATCAAGAGACCATATATTTTTAATGACATGCCAGAAAATAAAAATAAAAATCATAGTTATATATATTAATTAATTAATATGTCGTGTTAAGTAAAAGGAATAAAAAAATTATAATTATATATATTAATTAATTAATACGTCGTGTTAAGTGAAAGGAATATGTTTTTATCTTAAAAAAACAACACAAAAACGTTGAGACAAATTTATGCTCGGTATGATGACAAAGTCTAAAGAGACAATGTGTGAATTTATTATAAAAATATATTTTAAAATTAAAATTATAGGTTTTTTTTTTTTTTTTTTAACTAAAAGTTATGAATACAAATTAAGACTTTGAGGAAGGAAGAAGGATATAAAAGAAATTGTCATGTTACTCAAGTCTTTTATTTCCAAATTAAATTTTAATGGAGCTTTGAAAATGAACCTAAGTTGTGAGGGATAGGAAGCATTATAACAAAGAGGATTCACTTTTGTCTTTGCATACACTGCAAACAATGAATTACATATAATGTGGTAAATTTATGACATGCAAGGAATGCATGCACTCTAACATTAATGTAGACTAGCATATCTTAACCAAAGAGATTCTAACCAAGTTCCAAATTGCATGGAATTAAATAATGTCATGTAATTTTGGAAAAAATCAATTGGAGTAACCCATTGGCTAGATATGTAATTAGTTATTAAAAGGAATTCCAATTTATTAATAAACAAGGTGGGAATTACTATAAAGGATAACATGAAATAAAATGAACAAATGAATTGATGTAACTAATCAATGCTAATATAGAGCATTAAATTAAGAGAATTAATCAAGGAAGATGATCCTTTTTCCAACAATGTCATGTATTAAACATCCTCCCAAACAACTAATAATAATGGATGATTGGAAGCTATCACAATATTGGTTGATGGACTAGAGGGAGAGACAACACTTCATCAAATAAGGATGGATCATGGCTAGTTAGATAGTCACTCATATTTATGAAGACACATAATGTAAGAACTTGCCTATCTCTAGCTACCATGGAAGCCTTTAGATATCACTAATAGAAATATTTTATAGAATCTCATTTATCTTTTTTTTACCATAAACTACCTCTTATCAACAACTTTTAAGTATATATTAAATATAATTTATTGCAGGAAAATAGAACTTACTCATATATAATTTCTTATCAACAACTTTTAAGTATATATTAAATATAATTTATTCTAGGAAAATGGAAACTACTAACACTACAAGGAAAAGACCCTCTAGCGGAGGTTATAACAGAGGTTTTTAGTGCTACAAAATTAGCCAAAATTGTCAAAAAAAAAAATTGCTGCAACATCCGTTTTTGGTAACGGAGGTTTTGGCGGAGCTTTTAACAGAATTTCAAAATCACTGAAAAAAATTGGGCGACCCGAGGTTATTACTAATGTTTTTCTCATCGGTGCTCTAATCAGGTGTCAACGCACCAGTGTGTTTTAGAGTGAATGCACCAGTATTGCAAACCTACCAAGCATCAGGACGGAAAAAAAAAATATAGGAAGCCCTAGGGCGTTTAGCAACGTCCCGGTGCGTGTCAACCAGACAGTCGCCCCGGGGCGGTCGAAGGTGCATGCACCGGGCCGTTAAGGTCTAAAACCGCACTAGGTGCACTGTAGGTGATACAACGCATCGAGATGTTCTAATTGTTATTGGGATTTGTGCGGTGCCCATAGGTCATATTAACACACCGGTGCATAGTATTATACAAACGCACTGGCGCGCAGTATCACACAAATGCACCAATCGTTCTAATTGGTATTGGTATTTGTGCGGTGCTCATAGGTTGTAGAAATGCACCGGCGAACAGTCTCAACACAAACGCACCAGTGCGCAGTATCGCACAAACACACTGAGAATTATAATTGGTATTGGTATTTGTGTGGTGCTCATAGGTCGTATGAACGCACCAGTGTGCATTAAAATACAAATGCACCGATGCACAGTAACTAACACGCACCGGTGTTCATTTTGTATTTTTAGAAACATCGACCTGTGACCGTGCAATTATTGTGATTTTTTAAAATTCATTATTCATAAAAAATCGACACATATCTTATAACAGTATTCATATCAATTAAATTTTTATTAGTGCATTTTAATGTGATGTTTGGATTAATTTGTTACATCATATCATAATTATGGTGATTTTTTAAAATTCATTATTCATCAAAATGCGACACATATCTTATAACAATATTCATATCAATTAAATTTTTATTAGTCCATCTGAATGTGATGTTTGGATTATTTTTTTATATCATATCATCATATTTCACATCTCTTCATTATAATATTTAATCATCCATATATTTAATCGGTGGTGTTACATTTCACATCAACAATGGAGAACGCAATAGAATGGGACAATTATTGGTATCCCTTTGTCTTTCAATTGGGACACTATGTCCATTACATTAAACAAAATGTCTAATTTCATAGACACATATTTCAAAAAATACAAAGCCTTGCTTTGATATCCAAACATAATGATCATCATTCTTCACTAGAACTGTTGTCACTGCTCGAGCTACTTCCATGACTTGGGTTAATTTGAGGAATGTTTGTTCACGGTGTTGATTGTTTTCTTCTTCTTCAGCTTCCATCTACAAACATAAAAATAAAGTATAATGAGTGTATATACATTGGTGAGAATAATGAAAATTGGAATATTAAATAATATACATCAATGTAAATCGAAAAGAAGTGATGTACCATAGCAACAATTGACTCATGAACCATACACATTCTTTCAAAACCAAATTTCATGTCATCTTTCAAGATTTCATTTGTTGGCGCAGCTCCATACTTAGTTTCCTACAAGTTTTCTACCCCATAACAAATCTTATATTTAATATAAAATATTTTTTTTTTCTTCTATTAATTATAGACAGAGCTAAGTAAAACAATATCGATATATGCTTACAAATTACACAATTAATTTCTGATAAGCCAAAATATACTGAGAACCCATATTTAACCCAATGTCAATCAATTTGTCTGATGGTTCTTCTTTGTATGCTAGCACCTGTTTGAAGACATTCAATGATGATTGTTGTAAAACAACTTAAAATATACAAAAAAGAAATCTAGTTAAGTTGTTATAAGGAAGTATCAATTACTCACAAACTTTGGTATCAACCATTTTCTTCCTTGTCATCCTGTTTTATGTATTGAATGGGTTCCATTTTCTTTTATTTTCTAGAAGAAAATACTTGAAAAATAATATTTAATGCTAAATTGTTTATTTATTGCACCTAAAATAAAAAATCAATAATTACATATTACATTTGAAGCACATTATTGGTGAGATGGCTCCTCATGCGATGCAATTATGTCCATTTCTTTGATCATCTCTTTGTACACCTTTTTGAACATTCTTATTAACAGATTTCTGATATCAATTCGTTCATCCTTTGAGATTTTCATAATCTTCCTAAAAATGTAACATGACAATAAATTATTTAATTTTTATATTGATATATGAAAAGTAAATATAGCAAAAGTGATATTTATAAATGATTGCTTTCTAGTAATATATACATATAATTCTAGAAAAACATTTAAAGGAATATAATTTTTTCATTCCTTCTTTTTTGTTGTTGTACTTTTTTGCTATTAAAAGTCTAACATGTCTCATTGACCAATTCTTTTGAAACTCATCCTGTAGTTTAGATAAAATTTGGTTCTTGGAATCATTGGGTTGGTTTTTGTATTGTAAGTGGAAAGAAAATCTATACATTCATCCCACAAGATCCCTCAAAGTTTTGTAAAAGTTTTTCCCCCTTTCGTTAACCTCTAGCACCACTCCAGATGAGCTAAGGAGCAATTCATTTTCATTTGCATGTTCTGTTTTTTTCCTTTTCTTAGAACAACATTCATTTTATGAGTTGTTGGTCCTTGTAGAACATTAAACATATGTGAATTAATAGATTGTTTGAAACGTGTTATCTAATAATTTTAAGTATATTATTAATGAAAATTAAAAAAAGAAACTCATATTGGATCAATAGTATTTTTTCATTCACCTGATTCATCTTTTTGAAATTTTTCCATCAAGCTTTTACCCTCTTCTGGTCCTAGATCAGAAATAATCTTATCGAGCTTCATCATTTTGTGGCTCTGATACACAGTAAACAATACATATTAGTTAAACTTACATATAGTTCAAAAATAATAATTTTTGTAAAGAATTTACAAAGAACTTGCATTTTTTACTTTTCTTAATGTGCTATTAGTATTTTTGTTACTTGATCTCTTGTCATCCATTTATTTATCAATATGAAACTTGTACCATACCATTCATTAATATATTAACAATGGTAACCGCAATGTTACCTACTTTTTTTTGTAGCATAAAAAGCACCCAATTTTGAAAAGTGGTGATGCAGAATCACCCCTTTTTTTTGTGCACATTTTTGACACTCTAATATTTTTATTTATGAAGTATGAATATTTGTTTTAAAATGTTAGTGATTTTCATGCTAATTTTGAAACGTATTGATGCAGCATCAACTTTTTTTTTTAGAACGGTGATTTTCATGCTAATTTTGAAACGTATTGATGTAGCATCAACCTTTTTTTTTAGAGTAGTGATTTTCATATTGGTAATAAAACACAAAACTTAGATAAAAATATATATATAAAAATAATAAAAAAAACCAATAAAAATGTAAAAAAAAACAAAATTAACTCGTAAAAATAAAAAATTTAAATAAAAATAAATTAAAAAAAACAAAAATATTCGAAAATTATATCAAAAGAAATGACAAAATTTGAAAAAAAAAAAAACATAATTTAAAGAAAAAAAACAAAAATTAACAAAAAAATTAAAATAACAAAACATCAAAAACATTTTTTTCCAAGTTATTAAAAAAATCCATATAATTAAAAAAAAATTTAAAATAGAAAATTTAAAAATAATTTAAATTACAAAATTAAAATTTAGATAAAAAAAATAAAATACAAAAAAGAAAAAAATAAATTTAAAAATTTAAATTAAAAAATAATAATAATAAGAAAAAATACTAGAAATTTAAGTACTTGAAAAACAAAATTAAAAAAAATTACAAAATTAAAATTTAGATAAAAAAATAAAATACAAAGAAGAAAAAATTAAATTTAAAAATTTAAATTAAAAAAAATAATAACAATAAGAAAAAAAAAATACAAATTTTTAAAATTAACAAAAAAAAAAAAAACAAATTACAAAAAAAAAAAAAAACAAAATATTAAAAAAAAAAAGGCATTAAAAAACAAAAAAATTGAAAAAAACCGCGAAATAGATGAATGCTCTCTCTTGTCTCCAAAATAAACGATTTTGTTAGGAAGGCCGATTCCTGGAATCGGAATCGGCCTCCTGCCCAGGACTATCCATCATTCTTCGTGGTGTTTAAGCCACGTAGTCTGCGTCATGTTACGAGGAGAACCGTGACGAATGTTGGAGGAGCACCGTGCGTATATAAAATTGTAGTTAAGAGTCCTGCAAACGTAAATATGAGTGTGGAGCTGAGGCCGCTCGCCTTCGGAAATAAAAATGAGAAGGCGACTTACACAATGACATTTGCAAGCAAAATTGTAGTTGACAAACCTAAACGACACCAATCCTTCGGTCAAGCATTGTGGAAATGCGTGAAGGGTGGAAAGAAAGTTGTTCGCAGTCCAGCACTTTGTTTTGTTTATGTCGGCACAAGGACACGAGTGGGTCTTCCAACTTACAATAATAACCTCCTTCCATTTTCTTATGATGGCTTGGAATCTCTACTAGGAGTAAAAATAAAATATATAGTTCCTCCTAAAATTAAAATGTGATAGAGGAGGTATTTTAAAAGTTGTTATACACCATTTTACTATATATATTTTACTTGATGCCAATCTGAAAAATAATTCACTTAATGCAAAAATTACAGTTCAAAAGCTTAAGCTCGACACCACTTCTATCGGTATATGTCTATATATTGTTTCCCGTAATCTTCTCCTAAAGGTCAGAGTTTAAACTACCTTTCTTTCTATGTGTGGTTTTCAACCAACTTTTTATTTTTGATTTTTTAAGTTAAATTCTAATTAAAATTAAAATTCATGCAAATCGACTTTCAATTTTTATTTTTAATTAATTTTTCATTTTTTTACTTTTAATTTAAATAATGTTTTTTTTTTTTTTTTTTTTTTTTAAATTTTTATTTTAAAGTTTCAAATTTATAAAAATTTAATATATTTCTTTAAATTTAATTTTTTTATTTTTTAAATTTAATAAACATTTTCTTTTTCTTTTTTAAATTTAATTTCTATATTTTATTTTTTATAATTTCTTTCTTTTTTTAACTTGTTTTTTGTTTAATTAATTTAATATTTTTATTTTGTTTTTATTTTTATTTTTTTATTTATATATATTTTGAAATTTTAATCTTTAAATTTTTTTTTTTTATTTGTTTTTTTTTTCCTTTAAATTTTAGGTTTTTTTTAATGTTTGAATTAAAATTTTTATTTTGTTTTTATTTTTATTTTTATATTCTTATATATTTTTGAATTTTAAGCTTTAAAATGTTTTTATTTTTTAAATTTATTTTTTTTCCTAGATTTTAGGTTTTTTTTAATGTTTGAATTTTAAAAATTAAAAAATGTTATTTCTATTTTTAAAAATGTCAAAAATATGACACAATTTTTTTTTTTTGTTATTCCAGCATCAACTGGTTTTGTTTTGAGGGTGTTTTTTCAATTTTTTTCAAGAAACAATTTTGTTTTTAGCATAATTTTATAAAATGTTGAAATTTGACCTTAAAAAAAAACCAAGTGCGTTCTGGAATACACTTTTTTTGTTTTTGAGCTGTTTTTTCATGTTTTTTGAGTCTTTTTGGGCTAGAGTTCCGGTTTTGAGGTCAGGTTACCTATTTCATCGATAACAGTGTTTATTTTATAAATAAATCATAAAATTTTCAGGATAAAAAAAAATCAAGAAACCGGTGCACCTTTAATGATGTACGCACCAACGTCGGTGTGGCATGTTCTTATAAACGTAGCACCAAAACAATAGAAACATCGTACAGTGCTCTATGTCAACAAGGAGCACCATTGCATTATATGTTAAACAACGCACCGATTAGCACAGATAAATTAATAAAAATCCTCTAGTCTTAGTTTTTGTAGCACATGATGTCGTGGAGGGGGTGATGCAGCATATTCTTATAAACACACCGCGAAAACAGGGGACCACCGTACGGTGCTCTCTGTCAACAAGGAGACCTAGTGTGTTATATGTTAGATGGTGCACCGATTAACACAGACACAAAATAAAAATTTGATTTTGTCAAGTAATATGTGCACGGTGCAAATAGCGCACCGGTGCCCTGTTTTACATATGGCGCATGGATTAAAAAAAAATCTGTTTTTAATTTTTTTTATCAAATAGTATGTGCACGGTGCTTTGTGATAAAAAAATGCACCCATGCAATAGTTTACATAGGGCGCGCCGATTTAAAAAATTCTGTTTTTTTTAAAATTCATGTAAGGGCCGACATGGATTGAGATCCAACTATGCAAGTCGTCCCATGGGTTAGATATCATAGGCCTATATATATAGCAATACAAACCCTATAAATCTAAAATGAAAAGTCCTAATTCTGAAATCACAGAAAAATAAAGAAGCAAAGGCAGAAACAAAAAGAATCAAGGGTTTAGTGTAAGAATGGATTTTTTTGTTTTTTTGTTTTTCTTCTGAAAATGAACAATAAATTTAAATTTTTTACTTACTGCATAAAAAATACTACAGAAAATCTAAAAAAAACAATAAAGTTTAATCACCAGATGGTTTGAAATTATATGCTATAGGGTTTTAATCACCAAAGGTTTGGAATTCTGATTGTCTGAATAGTTCTGTTCGAAAGTATTTCGTTGCTGCATAGTGCTCTCCTGCTCCAGGTATGTCTCCTGCAAATCTCTCCTTGAATTTTTTCGCAAAAATAATGAAATAATGAAAAGTGTTTAATATTTAAAGAATTGTTTTATGAAATTAGATTTTCGAAAATATTTTGCCACCCATTTTCAATTTACCTTTTTTTTTCACTTTAAAAAAATATAGTTGCGCTTTTTTATATTTGCATTTATTTGGCTCTGGTGTGTCAATTAATAACACCACATCGATGCGCAATAACTAAAACACACCGGTGCGGTTATCATTACATTAGCACCGATAACAATAAGTCCATTTTTAAGGCATCGAAATTAATTTTAGGTGTGTACACCAAAATTTATTGTTGATTTTGCTCAAATTGAGGGAGAAAGTATCATAATTATATAGAATGGACAATTCTTCAAAATCCAGCTCGTTCCATAATATTTCTCAAAGTCCATCGCGGATTTCTCCCTATCCATATCGAGACGTAATATTTGCTTCAGATTTTATTTATATTTTTATTATCTAATTGAATTTATGTTTTTTATCCATGTCAACCAGCTTAATAAATTTTATAATGTATACACATTTGCAGGTTCATGAAGATTCAGAATCGAATTCAGATGCACAAAATATTCAAACAACTCCAAAACGTCAAAAGCTCTTATCAGGAGCAGCATACCACAAGACGCATTTGGTAGATGAAACTAGATAGCCGTTTCACCTTGCCAATTGTAACAATATTGTATCTTTTAGCCATAATCCTGGGACAATGATGGTAATAATAATTGTTTGGTATATTAACATAATTATTTCAATGTCAAACCAATTAATCATGCATTGTCCACGTGCTTACTAATTGATATCATAGATTTTGTACAAATCATGTTCAAATATATTTTTTGAAATTATTAGGATTCTAGTGATGATGAGTGACCTACCTACCATCTTTCGTTGAACCCCACGACAATTTCAAATTAAGAGAAGGTTGAATTAAGAGAAAAAATTGGAGAGGCACGATACTAAGAATGGTTGAATCAACCACCTATTCAATTCCCACTACGTCTAGATTCACCAATTAGGAATGACTACAACAATAGTAGTTCTTCACAAGCTGGCAATCGAGGAAATCAAATAGAGGTTGTTATGGATGATTACTTAAGGGATACGACTGCCATGGAGACAATTTTATTAGATGCATTCCAGAACGATGATTAGCTAGGGAATGATGCTCATATCGCTGACACCTTTTTCGAAAGCCTTAAATTTGCTTCCACCACCCCTCCCTTTGGACCTGGCGGTTAGTCAAAGTCTACCCAGTTAGGGATAACGATGTTACTATAAAACTTGAAAGTAAAGTTTGGCTTGTCGAATGCAAGTTTCTCAGAAATTTTGAGGTAAGTTACCATAAAGTCCTCCCTTATATTCTAATAAATATAATCACACAATGAACATTACAAATGGTCAATTTTATGAACGTTAATAATTATATCAGCATTAATGTACATTTAATATTGTCCATGATATCCAACTACAAGTCATTCAAAGATAAGGTTCTTTCGAGTGATAATGTCTTGCCCAGTAGTTGTGAAGAGGCAAAGAAATTGTTGAAGAAGTTGGGTGTTGAGTACATATCATATCATGCATGTCCAATTGATTCTATTCTATATAGACGAGAATATGCAGACAAAGAGATATGTCGAAAATGTGGGCATAACAAGTATGATAAATAAAAAAAGAAGGGTAAATCGAGTGGTCCTCCTTTTAAGATATTGAGGCACATGCCTATAATCCCAAGTATTCAATGGCTCTTTCTTTACAAAGAGAAGGGTAGTTTCTCTAAACGAATGGAAAAAGGTGCTTGATAAAGAGTAAGCAACTTATAATTTTTCAAGTTTACACAAAGTAAATATTCATGTTGAACTTTGAAATAATGTATATTTTGATCTTATCTGTACTATATTTCAGTTTGATTTCATCAGCAAATGCATAAATCGAAGAAATCAATAAATTCGTTCTTTACAATTATGAAGTGACACAACCATGGGTCGCATTGTATGAAAAAAGAGGATGAAATGGGATAGTGACAGAAAAGAATTCATACAGTTGAATGGAAGAAGTGTGCATTATCCCAATCATTTAAAAGAAAATATGCCAAAAATATGTCCCAATAGTTGGGTTGTTGACCAAGTCAGAGAGAAGTACGGTGCAACTGGTCGTTACTCGCGTGCTGAAGAGGATGCACTAAACGTAGGGATTGGGTGCACCCACTCAATAATAAGCTATTTATGTACATTTTAAACATAATAATGCACTTTTGAAATGTAATTACATCTATATTTCATATTTTAACTGTTTGGTTATTATAAGACACATGACACTATGATTTTTTTACTTTTTTATAATTGCATTTGTTCCCATCTATGTGGGCATATGGACACTATTTTCGCACAGAAAATGTCGATGATGGACACATGACACAAGAATGTGGAGTGGAAGTCGAGTTTGATCAATCTAGTCAAACTAGCTACCGTGATCAAAACGTAATACGAGGGATATTAAGTTACGTCGGAAAGATACAAGAGATCATTGAAGTGGATTTCTCTTCTTTCCAATGTGTTATTTTTAGCTGCAAGTGGTGGGACACCTTTGATCGGAAAAATGTAAAAGGAGATCGTGATAGTAGGCTGATATGTATCAACTCTAGAAAGATGTGGGATGAAGCTAAAGATCCCTATGTTTTCCCCAATCATTGCAACAAGGTGTTTTTTTACCCGGATGTGTTGGGTAGGGATTGGTGGTTCGTATTGAGACATGACCCTAGATCAAAACATATTTTTGAGAGCAATAGTGTTATCATGCCAAGCGAGCTGGAAGATAATGAGGGTGATAATGAGAACCGAGAGTGATATGGTACATGTGTTATTTCATCATTTAGACTTCTTAAGATGGGTTTTTATAAATAAGAGGACATAATAACCTTATAACTAAGACTCTTTTTTCCAAACATTATAATATGTATTTTGAATTAATTGGTAATTTGCATTGTGTTAATGTTAAAATCATTTCACTTGATAATTTGCAATTATGTTGATCTCGAAAACAATGACATACTGTATAAAGTTCATTTTTTTGGTATGTAAGATCATAATAAAATAATGATAATTCTAAAGCACATGAGTTTATTTGCATTATTTTCTAAACTTTATTATGTTACAAAAATTCATATTATTCTAGATTTATTATTTTACAATTATTTATATTCATACAAATTTACAATTATGATAATTTAACAATATTTATAGTATACATTTTACTTATGGTAGTTATGGTTCAAAATTGACAATTAATTTAATTTTACAAATTTACAAATTTTAATAAAATCATTTCACATTAATACAATTAAAATTTTCACTTTAATACAATTAAAATTTTATGAATATTTTACATAAAATTACAATTAAAATTATAATTAGAATTACAATTAGAATTAGAATTACAATTTCACATACAATTACAATTTTAGAATTTTACATACAATTACAATTACAATCATTTCACATTAATACAATTAAAATTTTACATACAATTAGAATTAGAATTAGAATTAAGATAACAATTTCACAATTTCACATACAGTTACAATTACAATTACATTTTTACAATTTTACATATAATTACAATTACAATTTTAGAACTTTACATAAATTACAATTACAATTACAATTTTAGAATTTTACATAAAATTACAATTACAATTACAATTTTACAATTTTACATATATACAATTACAATCATTTCACATTAATACAATTAAAATTTTAAAAATATTTTACATACAATTACAATTACAATTAAAATTAAAATTACAATTACAATTTTAGAATTTTACATACAATTACAATTTTACAATTACAATCATTTCACATTAATACAATTAAAATTTTACAAATATTTTACATACAATTACAATTACAATTTTACAATTTCGCATACAATAAAAATTAAAATTACAATTACAATTTTAGAATTTTACACACAATTACAATTACAATAATTTCACATTAATACAATTAAAATTTTACAAATATTTTACATACAATTACAATTACAATTTTACAATTTTACATACAATTAAAATTAAAATTTCAATTACAATCACGACATAATATTTAATAAATATCATAATTTAATATTAAAAATAGGCATCACGATCATGATAACCATCGTACAAACATAATATTCGACTAAAAAACACATTCAAATTCTCTAACATCATCTAATCATTGTGATCATGATCATTGAACAAAACACAAACATTGTATAACATCATCACAACACAAATATCAAATATACATCTCATGTCAAATAACTGCTATCACATACACATCTATTTGCAAGTTGCACATTAAATGAACATATCTGACATGACCTAACAATATACACATCATGATGATCACCAACATGTAAATTAAGTACAACTGCAACATGAACATAAAATACATGGACCATACATATATATATATATATATATATATATATATATATATATATATATATATATATATATATATATATATATATATATAGAATGTCAAAAATATACAACTGTAATATAAATGTCAAATATCAGCTGGTGGTACATCAATAGTAGTACTAGTCGAGGCCTGCTCAGTTAATGGTGCAGCATCAACAAGCTCAGATAGATGTCGATCATCACGTGCCTACTAATCTGGAGGTACCTCATGCTGATAAGGCTGCCTGCTCATGATGACTCGACGTGAATGGTCCAGCTTGCTCATGATCATGACTGTTGGATGCTACAAGATGCTCATGATGACTCGAAGTGGATGGTCCAACCTGCTCATGATCATGACTGCTGGATGCTGCAGGCCGCTCATGATGAGTCAATGTGGATGGTCCAGCCTGCTCATGATCATGACTGTTGGTCGATGTTGTAGGATTCTCATCTCTGGTGTGAGGTGAACGATGATCACTCCCCTAATCGTTATCATCATATGATGCGTCGTTGCTCAACTGTCGATGTACTACATCTCGACCATGCCTATGTCGAATGACCCTCCTAAACCGCGCCACTAAGCTAGTAGCTCCAACGACATGCCGCATCAGGGTCAACATATCACATGGCATGCCTCTCCATATCATTGTTAGCCTATCATCGGCCTGTATCTCTCTGATAGTGGTCGGCCTGACTCCCTCCTCCACTAGGATTTGACAGATTTGGTCGCCCAACTCCATTCTAACTCTAGTGTCAGGCCTACGCCTCACACCCACTGATACCTGCGCATGATCATGAGGACTAGGTATGTCACCGACCTTATCCTCCGCATTTTCCATCTCCTGATCGTCATAAGGATCTATAGCTGGAACATTTGGTGGCGGTGGCATCTCATCGCCAAAAAATGACCTAATATCTACACAATATATATAAGTACACAACAATAATTAGACAATTTCATTAAGAAATTTAATAAAAACAAGTTAAAGAACATGTTAGAATAAACTTAAAGAAACCACTAATATTACCTCTATCATCTAGCGGCTCATCAACGGTGAACAGGATGTTGGCACACCCTCGCCAATCCACACCTGCATACGAATAGGGGACCAGAACGAAGGCATGATCATCAACACTGGATAGGAGCTCCAATGCATCATGAGATATCCTCACGGAAAATTCTGACTCGCCCCTCTTGGGCATCATCTGTCCCCACATGTGCATCCGTACATGCAGCATCGACCTCTGAGGCTGCCAAACAAAAGTAGGCCTCATCTCTGGAAACCTCTCAAAAGGGATGTTCACCCTCCCTTTTTCCTGAGCATGACATCTATCTAAAGTTGTACAAAACTGCCACAATAAAATCGTAGACCACCTCACAAGTCATGGCGCCTGTAATAAAGAATCAACATAAAATAAAAGTTGGAAACTAATGTGTTTCTCGTCACTTTTATGGTGTGCAATGGTCGAAATCAGTAGTGAGAGGCACCTCACCTCCTCTCCACCAAATGAATCAATACGTAACTGACCACCAGAGACTTGAAAATATGCAGGAGATAGTATATTAGTGCTAATGTATCTCTGGGAGTACACCAACTGACTCCTTGTTGCGTAGTCGACGAGGACATATGGGAACGAGGGAAAATCTTGCCCTATCCTCAATAGGCCAGTAATAAAATAAATTTCCTCCTCAGTGGGCGCGTACCATAGGTTAGGACCAACCCTGAAAGCCTGTTAACGGGTATTCCACCTGAACATAAACTGTCGCAATAACCCATTATGGCACTTCAAGGATGTAGCCTCCTCATAGGACTTGAGGAGGCCTACCTCCCTTAGGAGCACCTGGGTAGCTACAGTAATAGGGTGAGGGTACATAAGTCTCTCCCTCTCTCGTGCCTCCCATAGGCGAACCACGTTATACTAGTCTGCCATATGTTCCTGTTTTTCCCTCTCTTCTCTCCTTTGACGTCGCTCTATGCTTCACATATTAAATACAAATTTTTTATTAAATGAGACATGTATATATATATATATATATATATTTCTTTTGAAAAAAAACAGTCGGTGCACAAAAAAAAACAGTCATGCATCGGTACCAGTGTGTCTATTTTTATCACGCATCGTCCGCGGTGCGCCTGGAAATTTTCAGCGCACCGCACAACATGGATTGTACTTTCTCAAACGGTGCATTGAAAAAACTATCTGTCATGCCCCCATCCTTCGTTCCCTCGTTAGCAGGCCGTGTGGTACTGGCTAAACGACTACTTTTCTTTTTCGTCATTTTCCGAACTACGCCTTTCCAGTTTTCGAGTGTTAATGTTCACTTTATTATAACATGTTTTATGTGGAATTTAAAACATATTCAGCAATAAGAATGTGCACATAACCAATATAGAGAAATCAAAAATTTATAAATATCATGTATAAAATTGGCTCGTTGTTTTTATACAGGTCGAGCGCCCTGTTCTTACATAAAACAAATTTTACATGACTTGACCCTTCACAAGTTCTGCACGTTGCTGGGGAGTCACACGAATCGACCCGCACTACGTAACGAGTTCAACCTCTGCCGTGACTGTCGTGGAGTTCGGTCACATAGCCGTGACTGCAACTCTGGTCGTGGGTTGGTCACACGATTCGACCACAGACCTGTCCGTTCTATCGCAACTGCTATATGGTGACCCACGCCCTGCACTTCCACACAAAACTCGCCTGACTACTGTCACTGCACTGCTATGACCTGCGCCCTGCACTTCCACACTACCCGACCGAACTGACCTGAGTGACCCACTACGTTCAGACCCATGTTGGCACAACTTGCGGGCTCATCCTTCACCACACCTCACAAGTCTAGAGCTGCAGTGGTGTTTAGTGTTGCATGATCCTTGTTATTCTGTTCATCGCGTTATATATACCATGACTCTGTCTTTTCATGAGGGCGTCGGGTGGCTCTCGGTGGACAAAAGGTGACCAAACCCTCGGTTAAACACTTCCGTCGTATCATATTTTGTAACATCGGCTTGTAGCGTCGGATATGATGCGATGATAGTCATGCCCGTTATAAACGTCGCTACCTGCCACTTTGCCAATAGGCCACGCCTGTCCATAATGTCTCACGTCTGCATTTATGAAGCGATGAAGCCGTCATAATGTCGTATGATTCCCGATACGACCCGAAGGCACCCGTGGGCACGCCCGTCCATCGTATTGCCTGTGTGCGCCCGTGTGGGGCACTCGACTCGCCCGATTCAAGGAACACCGAATCGTGGACCTGACATACTCCCCCACCTTGAGTCATTGTCGTCCCCGGTAATTCGCTAGACCTCATAAACTTCTCATCAAACTCTGTTATCTCCTTTGGCCAATTCCATAGCGAATCCTTTGGTTCCTAACTCGAATCCTCTAGTCTGTCCCTCCACTAAATGAGAAAATACCTTCGTGAATTTCTCCCAAGGCCTCTCATACGAAGATCAAGGGTCTTCTCCAAAATCAAGTATGGTCTGTCAATGATCATGGCTGGACCTCTCGGTGGTGTTGCTCACTCAGGGTGACCAGCATCAAGTCTGCTTTTCTTCAGTTAGCTCATATGGAAGACAGGATGTCTAGAACACATGTGGTATGGAAGCTCCAGTTCATATGCAACTTCACCAACTCTCTTCTTCATGTGGAATGGCCCATCATATCGTCTCGTCAAAGGCCTAGCAGTCCCCTTAGGTGGCTGAAGCTGATCTCCAGTGATCCTTAGATAAACCATGTCTCCAACATCGAAGTGTGCATCCCTCCTATCCTTGTCTGCCTATTTCTTCATTCTCTCTGCTGCATCATATAGGTGAATCCGTGCTAACTCCAAGTCCTCCTCCCATGATTTCAAGAACCTCTTGGCATGAGGGCTCTTCCCGAATCATCTAGGTAGCACTGTATGCGGTACACCTGGTATCTGTCCATTAACCAACTCAAATGGAGTATACCTAGTTTCGGAACTCTTATGCATATTGTAGTTAAACTGAAGAATATCGAGAAGTTCAGGCCAATTCTTCTGATAAGTCGTGACAAAATGTCTCAATTAGTCTTCCAAAAAAAATTTAATGCACTCGATTTTCCCATCTGTCTGCGAATGGTAACTCGAACTCTGTAGCAATTCTGTCCCAACTAGCTTGAATAGGGCGTTCCAAAACTTCCCTGTAAAGTGTCGATCCCTATCAGATACAATACTCAACGGTGTCACCCAATACTTCACAATGCGCTTGAAGAAAAGCTCAGTTGTCTTCTCTGCTCCACATGGTATCTTCATTGGGACGACGATGGCATACTTGGAAAAACGGTCGACAACAACCATAATCCCATTATACCCTTGTACCACTGGTAACTGACAAATGAAGTCCATAGAGACGCTCATCCACGGTCTCTCTTGAATCGGAAAAAGCTGCAACAATCCTCCCTGTCTCTGAGTATCTGATTTTTCTTGTTGACAAATTATGCACGTGTGTATGTACTCCTCCACTTCTTGCCTCATCCTTTCCCAGAAGTAACCTCCAATAATGCCATAGTCCGACGCTGCCCCGGGTGGCCAGCCCAAGTTGACTCATGGCACTCCTTTAAAAGTTGCCTCCTAAGTCCTGATGACTTTGGAATGTAGAGTCGGTTCCCATAGAACAAGAAGCCATCTTGTAAGTGAAACTTACGTGTCTTCCCTTCCTTTACCAGCTTCAAGATCAAATTTTCTTGTGTATCTTCCTCCACACTAGATCGAAGTCTATCCTGCATCTCCATGAACATGTTGACCCTACGCCTTGTCCTATCAAATCGATATTTTTCTTCCAATGCTGCTAGTTGTGCCTTTCTACTAAGGGAATCTGCAACAACATTGAGTTTAGCCGGCCTGTACTCAAGAGTCATGTCAAATTATGCTAAGAAGTCTTGCCAACGAGCTTGCTTCGCTGACAGCTTCGGTTGTGATGCAAAATAACTTGCAGCAACATTGTCAGTCTTGACAACAAATGGTTTCCCCACCAAGTAATGTCTCTAGACATGCAAATATTGAATTATGAAAGTCATCTCCTTCTCATGGACTAGATATATGTGCTCTATATCCTGCAACTTTCCACTTTTATAAGCCACTGGATGCCCATCCTGTAATAGAACCCCTCCAATTGCAAAATTTGATGCATCAGTGTGAACCTCAAATGGTTTCTCAAAATGGTAGCCTCAGTATCGGTGTTGTCACCATCCTTCTCTTCAGCTCTCCAAAAGCCTCACGACACTTCTCTGTCCAATTATATCACTTCCCCTTCTTAAAAGGTCTGTCATTGGTGCAATTATATTGGAATACCCTTCTACAAACTTTCATTGGTAGTTGGTCATCCCCAAGAAAACTCTCATATCATGGACATTCTTCGGTTCCACCCAATCCTCTATCGCCTTGACTCTGCTTGTCTCCATCCGTATGTGGACTTGTCCAACAATCTGGCCAAGGAACAGAATCTCGGTCTGGGAAAACATACACTTGGACTTCTTAACTGATTTTCCTTCAGCACTTCGAAGACCTATGCCAAATGCTTCTTATGATCCTCCATGTTATCACTGAAAATTACGATGTCATCCAAGTACACCACCACAAAGGTGTCAAGGTATGGACGAAGTACATCGTTCATCAATGTGCAGAATGTGGTTGGAGCGTTGAACAACCTGAATGGCATGAATAGGAACTCAAATCTTCCATATCTCGTCACAATCGCGGTCTTCTTCTTGCCTCCTTCAGCTATCCGCACCTTATAATATCCTTGTCTTAATTCCAGCTTGGAAAACACTCAGGATTTTGCAAGCTTGTCGAAACAATCTGCTGCTAGCAGTAGAGGATATATGTTCTTTATCGTTTGCTTATTCAATGCACGATAATCATAACACATCTGTCATTCATTCGTATCCTTCTTCCATTAGAACAATACTGGAGCACCATAAGGGGACCTTGAAGGTCGAATGAAACCTGCTTCAGAAAATTCCTTCAGCTACCTCTTCAACCCTTCCAATTCCGGCCCTAACAGTCAATAGGGAGCTTTGGCTAGAGGTTCCTTTCCCGACTCTAGCTCAATAGAATGGTCCACTGCACGCCTTGGTGGCAGTACTTTCATAAGCTCATCAGGCATAATATCTGCATAACGTTTTAGTACATCGGAAATCTCGGTAGGAATAGGCGTCCCCATTCCATCAGTCTCGACTCCTCAAATAACTACTGCAAATGTCTCGATCTCTGGGTCCTTCATTGCTTTGTTCATACTTAGTGCAAAAACATGTTGCACATTCACTTCCCTATGCTGCACATGAGTAGGTAAAGTCCACCATCGTGAGTCCTTCCAAACTGCTATCTTACTGCTAAAAGGAATAACAATTGCCTTGTTACCCTTTAAGAAGTCCTACCCCAATATCATGTCAAAGTCGCTCATCTCCATCACAGTGAAGTCCAAACAACCCTGCTAATCACTAATACGAACTGGCACTTCATTTGCCAAACCCGACATTTTAGTCCTCGAGTTCACTGCCTTTACTTCCACGTCAATGGGAAGAAGTTGTAGCCCAAATTCCTTCGCTACATCTACTGACATAAAATTATGTGTGGTACCTATGTCCACTAGTGCTTGCATATTCTTGCATAGAAGCTCTAGATTAAGGAAACCCAAGCTATGCAACCAAGTTTTATAAGAAAATTCAGACTGCATACATACCCGGTTATTGTAACATTTCTTGCTGGCTCTGATACCATCTGTCACGCAACCATCCTTCGTTCCCTCGTTGGTGGGCCATGCGGCACCAGCTAAACGACTACTTTCTTTTTTTCCATTTTCCGAACTACGCCTTTTAAGTTCCTCAATTGTTAAGTTCACTTATTTAATATGTTTTATGCGGAATTATAAAACATCTTCAGAAATAAGAATTTGCACATAATCAATATCACAATTTTATAAATATCATGTATAAAATTGGCTTGTTGTTTTTATATAGGCCGAGTGCATTGTTCTTACATAAAAGAGATTTTACACGACTTGACCTTTCACAAGTTCCGCACATTGTCGGGGAGTCACATGACTCAACTCGTGCTACTGAATGTCTTCAAACTCCACCGTGACCTTCGTGGAGTTCGGTCTCACATCCGCACCTGCAGCCGTGACCGCAACTCCGGTCGTGGGTCGGTCACATGACTCAACTGCAGACCTACCCTTTTTATCGCAACTGCTATATGGTGACCTGCGCCCTGCACTTCCGCACACGACTCGGCCCGACTTTCGTCACACCTATCATTGCACTGCTGTCACCTGCACCCTGCACTTCCGCGCTGCCCGACCAAACTGACCTGAGTGACCTGCTACGTTCAGAACCGTGTTGTGTTGAGATTGCAACAAGATGATGAGCTTAGTGGAAAGAAGTCGCCTTCACTAAGTGGGCCCGCAGGCTATTTTTGGCGCAAAGTCTATTTTTAGACTATGTCTATTTTTAGACATATGGATCATGTTCTATGAGTTGCAGGATGCTATTTATGGATGGTTGGTCAAGTCGGAAAAAATAGGTGGACTTTTATTTTTAGACATATTGGGCGGAATCTATTTTTAGATTGCCAGTCTAAAAATAGATATGTCGAATATTATTAGCTCTTAATAATATTTATACTCTAAACATTATCTTATTCTCTTGGAGCACTTCAGTTAAGTGCACAGATGTGGCACAGGAGCTAACAGAAGAAATTACGCTATTCCTGAGGGTTATGTGGTGCTATTTCATGGATACTTCAGTTAGAACTCATGTGACAGAGTTTGGTGGAGTTGATTGAGGAAGTTAGTGGAGTTGTATTCAGTTTAACTAATCTAAACATAGTTGAGCTATTTGTATTCAGTTTAACTAATTGATACAATTAGTGAGAGTGTTGTGAATTAATTATTAATTAATTCACTAATTATAAACTCATAAATCAACTAAAGAATGCATCAGTTAACTTCAGTGCATGGACAGTTTCAGTGGAGACCAGTGCAGAAATAGGTGAAAGAGCAGGTTAACTATCAGTTGTGACTATACTGTTGCTATTTGCAACACACAGATAGGTGGAGAAGCCCATGAGGATTGCGCAGTACAATCCGGGTGGTTTATCTATTTAATGAAGCCATCCCATAGCATTGATAACGCAATAGAGGCTGGCTATCAAGTGGCAAAAGATTGGAGCATGTGTTTTGCTAGATCTAGCTTGATAGTGTGTAGCAATTGAGGGTGTGCATGAGAGCTTGTGAGGAGCCTTTGTACTATGATTGTTACATGATCTCCATGACATATAATATACAGATAGTTGGGGTTTTCAGCTTTAAGCTTTCCCATTAAATACTGTGTTCATATGTGTGATTGTTTGTGGTTTTAATGTATGCATGCAATGGATTTTATTTCCGCATGTGATGATCAATGGTAGAAGAGATTCTGTATTATGCATGAAGCTAAAATAGTGTGTGATCAGGAGAATCTCGGTGAACAATATCTCAGTTATTCAAATTTCTACATGGTATCAGAGCGATATTGATCATTGGAGCAATTGAAAAACATTGAAGCGGTTGAGTTTTGTGCTGGTGGAATTCGAATTTGCAGCAGTGTTTTCTTGGTGTCGAAGTTGAGATGTCTTTCAACGGATTGCGATTGGAGTATGCCCTTGAGGGCAGCTTGAATTATATTGCATGGAAGGACAGGATGGAGGTGGTGCTAGATGACAATGGGTTGAAGGAGTTCATAGATGCTGAAGTCCCAAAGCCTACTTCTACTGATGTTGTCATACTTGACGCATGGAAAAAGAAGACAGCAAAGTGTCGAAGGATTCTGTTGGAGGGTGTGAAGGATCACATAGTGTCCAGCCTTCATGGTAAGGCTTCTCCATTCTTGATGTGGAAAGCCTTGACAGATTTATTCCAAAGCAAGAGTGACCAGAGGAAGTTGGCGCTCAAGGATAGACTCAAAAACATAAAGATGGAGAAAGGCGACAGTATGCCCAAGTACCTCACGAAGTTCATCCAATGCAGGGATGAGCTGGGAAGTGTGGGGGTGACTGTTGATGATGAGGACTTGGTGAGCTTGGCTCTCCTTGGGCTTTCGAAGAGTTGGCATTCCTATCAGGACTCTGTCAGTGGTCTGGAGAAATTGCCAGGATGGGAGCGACTTTGGTCGGATCTTGTGCAAGAGGAGATAAGGCAGAGTACCAGGGACGGATCTTCATCAAAGAACTATGATGAAGAGAATTGCGCTTTGGCGCCGGCAAGGGCGTGAAGAAGGGGAAGAGCAAGAAAGCCAGAACCGGTGCGTGTTGGGCAAGAAGCAGACATGTCCATCAACAAATGCTGTCTGCCACCAACACATGCTACAAACATTATGCCACCATTGTCCAGGCCAGAAGAAAATAAGTAGGGTTGTCGGACTCATGAATTGGGAAAGGCTTAGCCTCGCTGAGCTTGAGATGAATTTTTCGCCGATCGCATGTTGAACAAGTACACGGGATCAGTGGTAGCTTGACAGCAGCGTCTTTTCACATGACAGGGGACTGTGATTTTTTTGGACCAATTTTGATGAGAAAGATCTTGGAGTGCACATCGAGATGGACGATGATGGTAGATACAGTGTGACTGGTATCGGTACCATTTCCTTTGAGAGGGAGTCTAGTAAACCCTTCGTATTGAAGGAAGTGATGCATGTTCCAGGATTGAAGAAGAATCTTATCTCTGTGGCGATGTTAGAAGACAAGGGATATGATGTTTTATTTAGCGAGGGAAAGGCTTTCCTGCGTAGTAAGGCAACCGGTGAGACCCGGAAGATAAGGGTTCGAGTTAAGAACCTTTATCAATTGCAGGTATATGGCTGCATAACAATGGCAGGCAAGGCAGAAGGACTGGTGAGCCGGGATGATGGCGAGTTGTGGCACCGGAGATTGGGCCACCTTCACCATGGAGCTTTGAAGACACTGCAGTAGATTTCTACTGGGCTTCCTAAAGGCACTCTTGCGCAGTCAGATCAGTGCAAGGGGTGTACCTTGGGAAAATTTGTGAAAGCCACCTTTCACGAGAAGGATAGTCGCGCCACGACGATCCTTGAGAGAATTCACACAGACGTGTGTGGACCTTTCTCAGTATCTTCGACAACAAAGCACAGGTACTATGTGATATTTGTTGATGACTTTTCTCGTAAGGCCGTGATCTTCTTAAGAAGAGCGAGACATACCAAAGTTCAGGAGTTCAAGTAACCATGGAGAAAGAATGAAGGTGAAGGTGTTCAAGGAGCCATTAATGGTGGTGAATTCATCTCTCGTGAATTCAAGGACTTTGCAAAATACAATAACTCAAGAGCTCATAGCACCTCATAACCACGTTAGAAGGTTGTTTAAGAACAGAATTATCGTGGGAAAATATACTATAGGATTTTTTTGCGATGTTGCATGATCAGGGCCTACCCATTCACTTGTGGGCGGAGGCATGCAATACTGCAGTATATGTGTATAACCGTTGTCCTCACAGGATACTTGGCATGAGTACACTTGAGGAGGCGTTTTCTGGTAAGAAGCCTGATATTTCCCATTTGAGGATTTTTGGTTCACTTGTTTACATTCATGTGACGAAGGATTCCAGGAAGAAGCTGGAGCTAACAGCGGAGGTTGGGATATTTGTGGGGTACACTGATACGCCCCACAACTATTGTGTGTATTTGCCAGACAATCGCAAGACTGTTGTGCGACGAGATATCAAATTTCAGGAGGAGAAAGCCATGAAGTGTTCGCTTGAGAGGGAGCCACACTTGCATGAAGAGGAGGAGCTATTAGTTCCTAAGGATGAGTCTTAGGATGTGGATCAACCACAAGATGAGGTTCATGGAGTGAAAGAGACCACTTAGGCAGCGCCAACCATCAGAGGGCGGAAGCGCACTACAGAAGCTGAGCGACTGGCTCAAGATGTAGAGAAGGTTGTAGGAGCACCTACATCACAGCGCAGACAGAGACAATCACCTGATTGGTACATTGGATACATGGCTCTTGTGAGCAAGTGTACCCTGACAGAGCCATCCTCTTTCGAGGAAGCTGTGGAGGACCCCGCATGGGTAGATGCCATGGTGGAAGAGTATGATTCGATTGTCAGAAACAGTGCATGGGAGATTGTCCCGAGGTCGGAAGGGAAATTAGTGGTGGGTTTGAGATGGATCTACAAAGTGAAGCAGGCAGCTGACGGGAGTGTGGAGAAGTACAAGGCAAGATTTGTTGCCCAAGGCTTTTCACAGAAGAGGGGATCGATTATGAGGAGACCTTTGCACCTGTCGCAAGGTATTCTTCCATACGGATGATTCTTGCTCTCTCAGCGCAGATGGGGTGGCACATTCATCATATGGATGTAAAGACTGCGTTCCTCAACGGAGTCATTGAGGAGGAGGTGTACATAGAGCAGCCCAAAGGTTTTGAGATCTTCAGCAGCGAGTCGCATGTGTGCAGGCTCAAGAGAGCGTTGTATGGGTTGAAACAAGCACCTCGTGCTTGGTACACACGAATAGACAGTTATTTCACCAGACTTGGATTCTCCAAGAGTGAGGCGGATCCTAACCTATACCAGATTGTGGTGGTGGGTAAGTTGCTGATCATTGTACTTTATGTAGATGATTTGATTTTGACAGGTGATGAGCTGTTGATACTCTCATGCAAGGAGGATCTTGCAAAAGAGTTTGAGATGAAGGACTTGGGCTTCCTTCATTATTTCCTGGGATTGGAAATTTGGCAGCGTTAGCGGAATGTTTATTTTTAGGTAGTATGCCCGAGAGATATCGGAGAAGTTCAACACATGGGCTACAAAACTCTTGGTACCTTTCCGTGGTTGGATATCATATGATGTTACCAGTATAGTAGATGCCACCGTTTATCATGTTGGTGGCTGCTATGGGTTCCAACACACACCATCCAAATATATACATAGCTTAATCACCACAAGCTATGGTTAAGCCAACCAAGCTCTTTTGGAAGGCGGGAAAGCATGTATTGAGATATCTCAGAGGCACATCGGGATATGGATTGTGGTACAGACAGACGGATGAGGTGAATCTATGTGGCTTCACGGATGCAGATTGGGCAGGGAGCCCAACGGACAGAAAGAGCACATCTGGAGGATTTTCAGTATCGGTTCAACAACAGTTTCTTGGTACAGCAGGAAGCAGAGATCCGTGGCACTCAGTTCAGCAGAGTCCGAGTATATGGCAACAAGTTTGGCTGCATGCGAGGCTATATGGATGAGGAAGATCCTGGTCGGGTTGTTCGATTCACACTTAGAGCCTACTGTGATTTATTATGATAATCAGAGTTGCATCAAAATCTTGGTTAATCCAGTATTTTATGATAGATCTAAACACATTGACATCTGGTATCATCATATCAGATATTGTGTGCAGCGGAAGATCATGTTACTTTCATACATTCCTATGGAGGATCAGGGTGCTAATATCTTGACGAAGGTGCTCACTAGGAGAAAATTCGAATACCACAGGGGCAGGATAGGGGTTGCAGATAATCCATATCTTGTTGAGAGGGAGTGTTGAGATTGCAACAATATGATGAGCTTAGTGGAAAGGAGTCGCCTTCACTAAGTGGGCCCACAGCATTAGGGGAAGTCTATTTTTAACGTGTCACGGAACATGGATCATGTTCAACATCAGGATGCTATTTATGGATGGTTGGTCAAGTCGGAAAAAATAGATGGATGCCAAAGCTAGATGCCGAAAAAACTGCAATCTGAAGAGACCATGAGTCAGCTACATGTCTGATTCAACTCTGAATTTTTCTTGACAACTCCATCACGTGCCAAGCTAGAAAAGGATCCATTTGTCTTTTGTTTGAAATCAGCATCCTTTGTTCACTGACAAAAAATTTGATGACGCCCACTGGAAAATTTTCTTTTCCACTGAAAAAATGTTGAATACGCCCACTGGCGAATTTTCTGATGATGATAGCCCACTGGTTGATGATGTTGATGATGTCAAAAAACAACTCGGTGTTGATTTTTTTTTATGCTGTCAAAAACTTCTCATTGTTGATGCCCACTAGCTTCTTGGATGTCTGAATGCCCACTGGCTGTTGAAGATGCCCACTGGTTTCTTTTGCTGATGTTGTCGAAACTTTTAGTCTGACAACCACCTTCAATTTCACTATCATTTTCCCCCTTTGTTAGCTGAAAGGAGATACAATCATCTGGAAATTATTTCTGAACTCCCCCCCTTTAGGTGTAGGAGAGTTTCACTGGTGTACTCCCACGTTCATCTACACGAGAGTACCATCTGCATTTGATTGTCGGCTACAATAGGTGTGAATGAATTCGGTTGTAAAACTTATACAATCTTTTAACTGTGGATGACCATTCCCAAGGATCAATCCAGGCGTAATTGATCTTCAATTTGGTCGGTTGGTTTTGGTTGCAGCATTTCTCTGATGAATGATTCAGCTTAACGCAATGGCGAAAAGGATGGAGATCAAAACAATGATCTTCCATATGACTTGTTCTTTGAAAATGTGAGCATGTTGGTTTCACTGCAACTTCGGTTTGCATGCATGTCGGTTTGTCTGCAACTTTCACAGAAGTTGTTGATGTGATTTTTTCAAGAAGGCCTGCACTAACGAACTTGATGGGCTTTGAATAGTTTGGGATATGTAAGTTGTCGTCATCTTTGACATATCCTAATCCTCTTCAGTTTATGTTACTTTGAATTTCTTCCCATGGCTTGATGATTGGTTTGGAAGAATGTTGAACTAGAACAACTTCGACACTTGAAGCTGTTTGGATGAATGTCTTATCATCTTTAACTATATGGTTCAAATACTTAGAAGCAACACTCTTCTCTTGCAACTCATTTCTTTGTAGTTGCGAATCTAATTGAAGGTACTTAATCGTTTCATTTGTCTGTTGTAGATGCCATGAAATATCAACAAGATTTTCTTTGCTAATTTTCACTTTGTCTTCAACACTTGATAGGATTAAATTGTGAAGAACTTGTAACAGCTGGATGTTTTGCGCCATGTGAAATCGCTCACTTGAATTCAAGCTTGTTTGTCTGGAACTTACTTGAACTTGTTGAATTCGCTCACTTGATTTGAATGACACGCTCACTTGCTTTGGAATTTGCTTGAATGGCACGCTCGCTTGTACTGTTGCTTATTGTTTTTGCTTTAAACACTTTCTAGAGTTGTAGAACTTGCTTGCTTGAACTCTTGAATTCATGCTCGCTTGATGATGATTTCTTTGCTTGAATGCTCGCTTGAAATTTCTTGATCACTTCACGCTCACTTGAATGAATACTCACGCTCGCTTGCAAGAAATTTGAACTTGTTTTTTGTTTTCTTTAGAGTTAAAACTCGTGCACTCACTTGATTTTTCTTAAATGAAGGGTGTCGAACACTACCAAAAATGCACCCAAAATGCTTACAATAATTTTAATGATTCACTTAAAACAATGAATTCACTTGTCCTCTTATCAATTCAAAACTTGGGTGTCGATTTCAACCTAGAGTGCACCCTTACAATCCAACTCAACTTGAATTTGATTACAAGTTCTTAAATTTATTTGTAAAAATGTTGATGTAGAGTTTTCTTTGAAACACTTGAGTTTTCAGGTTAATTAACTTGATTGTATTGAGTGAATCTTCTTGTTGAGGTAGAATGCTGATGTTAACAACTTTGGTTATGTGTTGTAGTTGTGAAAATGCATGTGTTGAGTTGAATTATCCTTCCTTGTAGCTACTTCGTTATAGGTGTTGTGCTTGCTTGAATTGAACTTTATGTGTGTGTTAAATGAGATCATTTATGTGTCAAAACTAGACACAAATCATAAGCAACATCGTGAAGTAAAAATCAGGTGCCATCATAAACACACACATGGTGTACCTAATATCCCCTTATTCAAGTTCGGGTGGATCTAGGACACAATCATCAAAAACCAATTTGTTTATTATTCAAGTTACAATAAGCTCTTACACCCAAGAGCAACTTTTTCAATTATAATATTTTTCTTGTTCGAACCCTTTGAAGCAACTCGTCATCAAAAACTAAATGGAAACTGACACAATCTCTCTCAAAGTAAAAATATACTTTGAATTACAACAATGAAAAACAATTCCACATATCACTCCAAATTTACAAAATATGCACCTTATTTCTCCACAAATATTACAAATCCCATATCACTCCAAAATTCCAAAAATTGTTTTACCTTATCACTCCAAAAAACATACAAATACTTCTTATCTCTCCAAGAAATATTTAAAAAAAAATCATTTTCATTTTCATAAATTTCCTTGCCTTTAACAATTATCAAAATTCTATTCCAAATTAAAGTGACTATTGAACCTAATCACAAATTCCCTCTTATAATTTTAAAAAACCTTAATTGAAAAATTTAAGATTGAACCCGCAGTAAAGATATATGTTCACTAGATAAGGAAGTGGCAAAATAGCTTCATAGATAAATCTACCTTTCTACATGCGCGTGTCTTGTACATAGGTTTCACTTTATTGCACCAAAATACCAGAACAAGTGCTGGAATATGATGGCGAAATGTGTCACGACTCACGAGGCGTCTTGTCTTCAGTAAATTATTTTGATTATCCAACCTTTCAATGCTGACACATGAAATCAAATTTCCACAACTGAGGACAGAATTGTTAGAGTGGTTCCTATTTGGATGGGCAGAGTCTTTCCTTCCAGGTTCAATACAACCATCGATCAATTATTCATAGCACTCGATCACCATACGCAGTTGTTTAAATTGGGACTTTTGGTACTGAGCGGGTAGTTTTTGAGCAGGCTACTGGTTCTGTTGATAACAAACCTACTTCATCCAGCTTCTCAAATACTACACAACTTATTTCATGAAATTACAGTACATGGAAGATCATAAAAAATACCATAAACAAATCCTTAAAGGCACATAGATTATAGATTAGAAGGATTCGATCCTGAAACTAAATCTCTGGATTCAAGCTCCCAATTCCTTCAAAGGCTCACAATATATATGGATAATGAACAAGAAGTTATGACTGAACACGATATGAAATCCCATCAACTCCTATGAATTTAATCACTGCCTCTTAGCTTCATTGAGTCGCTTCTTTCTTCCTCCCGATATGTTTCACCTTCTCCCAACCGAACATGAAGGCATGCTTCAGTGACTTGAATCCTTTGCTAAAGAACTTCTTTAAATCAACTGCTTTTTCTTTTAAAGTCCTCCATGTTTAGATCAGCTTCCCGCTAAACAGTTCAGGTTGTGATGGCAACAGTGATTCCACGAACAAATCATACATGAAGACACAATGAATCAAAATGAAAAGATACACATGTCTAGGAGCTAATAGAAAATAAAATTGGGTTGCCTGAAAGTTTTTTTCGCTTCTGCAGCACTAGTAATCGTTTGTATGCATTCATGTTTCGAGAATCCTTCGAACAGTGCAAGGAATTTCCCCTAAACATATCACTCCAAAAATTATGAGGAAGAGAGATTCGACTCACAAATAGATCGCTCCAAAAAATTTCCATAAAAAAATCACTCCAAAACCGTGAGGAAGAGGAAAGAAAAAACATATATTCAATTGAACGTTAATTACCCTTCTGATAGTGTAACCTCTATTATTCAAATGTCCAGACTCTATTTCACAGCGCGTGGTATTGTGCCCGACAAATTTAGTTGTGTTGTTGTTGAAGGAGCTGGTGCAGTATTGACATAGATATACAATATCTTCTCGGCACCACTGATGAGGAGAAATAGCAAGGGTTTCTTCTTCCTAGTTGGCAGCTTGAGATTTAGATCTTGGAACAAAGAGTTTTAGCTGGCATGAAAAATGCACGAGTAGGCCACGAGCTCGCCGAATCCATGTGTAGCTTAACGATCACTACACATTGTCTCCAATCAGCGGTCTTTGACTCACGGTTCTATCTCCCATGAGGTCGAATAGATTGGATCTCAGGGCAGTAAAATAAAAAATCTGGAAAAATGGAAGCATTCATATGATTTCCCTTCAAGCATGTAACTCGCCCTCAAATCGAATATCGACCTTCAAGCATGTAAGAGCAAGAAATGACAGACAAGACTGATCGTAACATCGACCTTCGTCCACCATCAAACTTCAGAAGAAAAACTCCTCAATTACATGACTACCTTGCAAAAGTGCAAGTAGTGCCACAACCACTTTGACACCCTTGAATCTCACGCACAACACACATATCCGAGGAAACAATATCCTTTTGCAGATCTTGACGATCTTCAACACCTTCTCAACCAAAAATATGACACCAATCACTTAAGCATTATTTTTATCCGTGTTTCCGTGCAAGACTCCAAATGATTTTCCTATCTGATCCAATCTCAGACACTATAGAAAAAATCAGGGAAGCAGGGAAAGCTACAGGCTCAAATTCAACTCCTTTAGAGGCTCCACACAAGGCTGATATGATAGCAATTTTGTGCACCAAATACCATCGCACAACTCCAATGATCGACTTTCCAACGCATAGCTCAAACGAGGCCACTCCACACCCAGCCACATGCACAACAATGCCTCTTCACAAGATTTACACCGTAGCAAACAACTCTCTCAATAAGTCCTCAACACACCATAAGCTCTCATACCACATGTTGAATATTAAAATGAATTAACACACACCAAAAACACACCAGTAACATAGAAACACATACATGGCGAAAAAGTTTTGACAGCCTCATGACTTTCCTCACATATTCTCCTTATTAAAAGAATGTAATAATACAATTAAATAGACAAGGAAGTTGTCTCAAGATAGTGCATCTATCTTAGACAACTTGGTTGAGAAAATATCTCAACCACACACACTAATCTAGGAGCTAAGTTAGGTAGGCCTAAAATAACTCCTAATTAAGAGGAACTAACATAATCTAGAAAATTAGGCATAAAATCCTAATTTTCAATATTTAATTAATTTAATTAACTTTGGATTTATAATTTTTTATGAGAGAGAGGCTAACAATTGGTTAACCGACCACACCGCAATTTATGTATTTAAAAAAAAACAGGGTGTGCCATTTCGGTACCGCACCAGAACGGTGCGGTTACCCTTAGCACCAGTCATAGTGTGGCTTGTAAATTTACAGGCCAAACGGCTCAAGCGCACCACGCAGGATTTTTTTTTTTAAGGGTGAATTTTAAGTATTTTTACAAAACTAATCCACTAAAAAATTTAATTTTGGAGAAAAAAGTAAAATACCTATATATTTAGGAGTCAAGGAGGCATATTCGCTGTAGAATTTGGAAAACTAAAATTTCCCACCATTTTCCAAAATTCTAAATCGAGATGGTGGGCAATGGATGACAGCAGTGCATGCAATGGGAGCACCGATGGCAAGGAGCCTCACATAAGGGAAATTCGCACCGGTGCTTGAGATCTTTGGAACACTGAAGAAATGAAAATTGTGGATTTTTGGCCATAATTTTTTTTATTTAACCCTGTTTCAGTGCGCGGGTTTTTGAGGTGCACCAAGCGGTTTTTTCCAACTGCACTGGGTTTTTTTAGTTTTGGTGCAGGTTTTTAGATGCACCGGGGTTGAATATGTGTAGAGCACTAGTGCACTACATTAATTAGATGCACCAGGATGGTTTGTACGAAGAGCACGGTGTCCCGATGTGCCAATTTGTAGTACACACCGATGTTTTTCTAGTTGAATGCACCGGTGCAGTGTAGGATGAGAAACACACCAGACATAAAACATCCACAAAAACCTCCACCCACCAACCTCCTCTACAAACGGATATCTGGGCTATTTTTATAAGGGGTTCCTCAAAAACATCTGCTAGAGGGTCTTTTCCTTGTAGTGTAATATATAAATTTTCCCATTCACTCTAGGTAAGTCTAGGTTACTTCTGGTTCCCAAACCATATATATATATATATATATATATATTTAATTACTTTTGCACTCCATTGAATTTCATGGAAATTTTTAACTCTAAGCTACATCATGGTAAGTTATGACTCTCCACTACTTTGAGTTGTATGTGATTTTGTTAGACTCAACTATCTATACTTAGTTGACATTTGGATTTTCTTTATGTTGGGATTATGTACCACAATATTTTCTAGATCTTAGACCTTTAACTTATTTCCATACATTTAAGGAAGATAAACTCTTAATTAATAAAAATAAAAACAAAATTTTACATCTAATTCTAAAAACAAATAAATGATTTCAACGAATCACCAATATCCAGTAAATATTTAATAATTCCATATTATCATAATAAAACTATCATAAAACAAAAACTATGCGATATATATTAACACCTATCCTTTCACCACATATATGACGCGTGCATAGTAAAACTGTTAGAACGAATAAACTAGCCTAGATCCATCTTAACTCTGGATCTATAAGCGTCGAGAGGGATCAAATCTCTTGAGGTGCAAACCTCTTTGTTGAGTGAAAAACTTGAGAAAAGGTTTGCACCTCAAAATATTTGATCCCTCTTGGCGCTTGATAGATCTAGAATTAATATGGATCTAGGCTAGTTTCAGTCGTGTGCAGCCAAGGAAAATCTATTGAACTTATGATTAATTTTATCAATAATATGGAAATATATCTAATATTAATATAATAATTTTAAATATGCTAAATATGTCTAAGATTAACCTACTAATTTAAATTTAAATTTTCTTAGTTACCTTAGTTTGTTGAGATGATAAATAGAGTTAATAACTTAATGATGAAAAATGATGAAATGAAAAGTGACAATACTAGTATAGAATGATAGAAAATGTGAATAATAAGAATGTAGTCACTTACAAATAGTCTTCATTGTGATAAATTTCAAACTATTTTCTTCTACTATTCTTATTGTCACCCTTGTTTGTTTTGTCATATTTTCATATCAATTATATAAAAAGGATAGTTGAAATTGTAAACCATTTAAATTTTTAGCTCGAGTTGTTGTAGTAAACATAATACCTTGTCTCTCTTGCTCTCGAATATTAATAGGTTGAATTACTATAACATAAAAATCAATGTACATTGTCAATAATTTTTTTTGCTTACAATGAAATCAATGCACATTGATAATCTAATCACTTTAAAATTAATGTACCATCATACATCCAATTACATCAAAATAGAAATCAACACCTACACTGAAATCAATACATCTAATGCAAGCAATCAAATAAGATTAGAAAACCACTTATGCATTGAAATCAATGAATCCAATGCAAGTAATCAAATAGGATTAGAAATCAACATCTACACTCAAATCAATGCATCTAGTGCAAGTAAGAAAATAGGATTAGAAAGCAACATCTACAGTGAAATCAATGCATTTAGTGCAAGCAATCAAATAAGATTAGAAATCACCATCTACACTGAAATAAATCCATTTAGTGTAAGCAATCAAATAGGATTAGAAATCATCTACACTGAAATCGATGCATTTAGTGCAAGCAATCAAATGTAATTAGAAATCAACATCTACATTGAAATCAATGCATCTAGTGCAAGCAATCAAATAGGATTAGAAATCACCATATACACTAAAATGAATGCATTTAGTACAAGTAATTAAATCCGATTAGCAATCATCTACATTGAAATCAATGCATCTAGTGCAAAAAATCAAATATCATTAGAAATCAATATCTACACTAAAATCAATGCATCTAGTGCACGAATCAAATCGTATTATAAATCACCATATTCACTGAAATCAATGAATATAGTGCAAGAAATATTCATCCCTCTCTCCCCCCTGCATGTATATCTATATCTCCCTCCATATCTCCTTCTTTTTCTCTCTATCTTACCCCCCCCCCCAACAAACACACATGTTCTCTCACTCCATATATATAAACCTCTTTGTCCCTCCCTCCCTCTCTCCATCTCTCTCTTCTTCCCTCTCTTCACCTTCCATATATATCTCTATCCTCCCCTTCTCTCCCTCTCACCTGCTTATATATTTCTTTCCTCTTACTATCCTCTCTCCTTCTCTCTTCATATTCCTTATCAATCCCTCTCTCTCTTTATACATCATCATTCTTACCTCCCTTTCTCTCCCCCTCCAACTCTATCTCTCTTTCCCTCCCTCTCTCCACACTCTCACATCCTCTCTCTTCCTTCCTCTCTCTCCACACTCTCACATCCTCTCTCTTCCTTCCTCTATCTCTCTCTCTCTCTCCAAATATTTTACTATATCCCTCTCTCCTTCTCTCCTCCCTCCTCTCCATATCCTTCTTTTTCTCTTTATCTCACCCCAAAACACAGACACTTTCACCATATCTCTCGTGTCACTCCCTCTCTCTCTCCACTTCTCACTCTCGATGTCTTTCTTCTTCCCTCCCTCTCTTCCCATCCAACTCCACCTCTATATCCACCCCTCTCTCCTCCTCTCTCCCTCCCTCTCTCCTCCTCTATCTAGTCCTTCTTCTCTCTCCCTTTCTCTCTTACCTCCCTCTCTCTTACCCCATCTCTCTCTCTCTCTCTCTCTCTCTCTTCCCCCATAAATATCCTCCTCCTCTCTCTCTCTCTCTCTCTCTTTTCCCTCCAATCCTCTCTCTCTCTCTTTTCTCTCCAATCCCCTCTCTCTCTCTCTCTCTATGTGTGTTTTCCCTCCAATCCCATCTCTCTATTTCTCTCCCTCTCAAACTATGTTACTATATCCCTCCATTTCTCTTCTACCTCCCTATCTCTTCCCCCATCTCTCTCTCTCTCTCTCTCTCTCGTTTCCCTTCAATATTCTCCCTTCCCCTGTTAATCTCTTCCTCCCTCTCCTCCTTCCTCTCTCTCCCTTTCTATCCTACCTCCCTCTCTCTTCCCCCATCAATCTCTCTCTCTCTCCACCCTCCAATCCTCTCTCTATCTCTCTCTAACAATGTTACTATATCCCTCCTTCTCTCCTTCTCTCTCCTTCTCCCCCCATGTTCTATCCATCTCTCCTTACTTGTCTCTTTATCTCACCCCTAAACAGACACTCTCTCTCCATCTCTCCATTGTCACTCCCTCTCTCTCTTCACTTCTCACTCTCTTTGTCTTTCTTCTTCCCTCCCTCTCTCCCCCTCCAACTCCATCTCTCTATCCCTCCCTCTCTCCTCCTCTCTCTCACCCTTGCTCTCTCCATTTCTCTCCTACCTCCCTCTCTCTTCCCCCATCTCTCTCTCTCTCTCTTTGCCATATAATCCTCTCACTATCACCCTCCCTCTCTCCCTGTATCTCTTCCCCCATCTATGTTTGTCTCTCTCTCTCTCTCTCTCTCTCTGCCTTCCAATCCTCTCATTATCACTCTCCCTCTCTCCTTCTCTCTCCCCCCTCCATCTTTCTGTCTCCCTCTACATATCTTACCCTTCTCTACCTCTCTCACTCATTTCCCTCTCTCTGCATTCCTCCTCTCCCTTCTCACTCCCCCTATCTCTCCACCTCTATCAGTGTATGGATTTGTTCTTGCCTCCCACATATATCTAAAGTTAATATATATCATGATATATTAAAATATATTATAATATATTACAATATAACAAATTTAATATTGTATTAATCCAAAGTTATTAAATTTAATAATCTTAATATTATAATATATCAATATGAATATTAAATTTAATAATAATAATATTAGGTAGATGAGTGTCTTTCGGATTAATCACATAATAAGGATTTGGTCGACGTTTCAAACCAGCTAATGTGGTTCATCCTCAGGACAAGGTGGGAAACAAATTGATCCTGATGAATAAATACTATAGATGCATCATTATCCGAAAATAGCCGTTAAGGACTAGTCGTTAAAAACTAGCCGTTAGGACTAGCTATTAAGAACTAGCAGTTAGAAAGTTAGCTAGGAACTAAAATACAATTAATTAATTAAATTAAATATTTTATTAAAAATAATAAATTAATTAATTAAATTAAAGATCTAATTTCTCCTGACGATGGGACGAGATGACACAAGTATCATCCATGAACCTATTCCACTTCCTCGGGCAGAATTTAGCAGAGGCGAGGCCCTTCGATTCAAAGTCCTCCATAAATAAGTTAGCAACAATGGGGGAAAGAGGGGATCCCATCGCAACACCATAGGTTTGCTCATAAAAATCACCTTGAAAACTGAAGAAGGTCGAGGTGAGGCAGAGGCTAACCAATTTAGAGGTGTCTTCATCAGAAATCCTTTTAATGACGTCAACGGATTCCTGGATGGGGATTTGTTTCCCACTTTGTCCTGAGGATGAACCACATTAGCTGTTTCGAAACGTCGACCAAATCCTTATTATGTGATTAATCCGAAAGACACTCATCTACATTATGGATCACAAAAGTATTAGATTTAACAATAATATTAGTGTTAATACTGTTTTTTTTTCACGGTATAAATAATAATTTGGCCCATAGGCTTCACCTAAATAAAACATCTTTTTTTCGTGTTAGTAAATATAAAGCGGATTATGGAGTAAATATAAAAAAAAGGTTTATTTATTTATCATACCCCGTTTATTTATATTTATATTTATTTTCCATACCTATTTATACCTCATTAATATTTATTTATTTAAATATGGTATTTGACCCATGGTATTAATAATAATTAGTTCCATGGTATTTGACCCATGGTATTAATAATAATTTGCTCCATGGTATTTGGCCCATAGGCTTCACCTAAATAAAACCTTTTTTTTTATATATAAAAAGGTTTATGGAGTAAATATAAAAACAGGTAAAATTTTAATGATAAATTAATAATAAATTTTTAAAAATAGGTTAATACATAAAGAGATAGGAAGGGTTAGGAATTATAATTTAATAAAGATACAGGTAAAATAAAAAGGGGACTTAATTAGTTTATAGATTAATAAGATTAAATAATAATAATAATTTATTTAATTAGTTAGAAATTGAATATATATAAAAATAAAATAAAGGTATAAATATATCAATAAGTATAAAAAGAAACTTAATTACCTAGGAGAGAGGGATAAATTAAAAAGGGGGGTAATTTATAAAGAAAAAGGGAGGGGTAAATTATTATAAAAAGACAAAATGAGGAGCATAATAAATAAAACAAAACTGAAACGAAATAAATTAATTTAATAAAAATATAAATTAATTAATTAAATAAATAATTATAGAATTGAAAATACATAAATAAATTTTTAAACCAAATAAGAAAAATTACCTAGCAAGAGCTATGATCCAACTCTTACTTAATTTCCAACCATCATCCTGGTTGAGATTCTTGGCATGTCATTCGATTTTGATCGCCTCCCTCAATTTCCTAAGGTGGAAGTGATCTACTTTGGCAACAACTTTGGAATCTTCAATACAAACATGGCGACATGATCTTTCCACATGCTCAGCAAGAGCTGAGGTACGAGACCGACTGTGCGTACTATCTACAGCATGCTCCTGGATTCTCTGCCTAATGGATCGAACTGTTTCTCCAATATAAGGAGTTCCACATGAACAAGGAATCATATAAACCCCTTTCATGTCCTTAGGGTTGATAGGGTCCTTAACAGACCCAAGAGAATTTCTAATAGTGCAGAGAGGCTTGATAAAGGCAAAGACATTATTTCTTCTAAGGACATGGGCAATTTTGTCCGTTGTCCCCTGGATAAATGGGAGATGGAACTTAGAGATGGGATCCACCCTAGTAGATTTCCCACTCAATCCTTTATAAGTCTTTCGAAAGGCTTTAAGACCTTGAGATCTACTGTAACCAATATTTTCAAAAAAGTCAAGAAGATGGGACTTCTCTGATTCCAAGGACCTATCATCAGAGATTCTAAGAGCACGAGTCGCAAGAGTGCACAGGACACCAAATTTCTGAGCCGGAAAATGATGAGAACCCGCATGGAGGTACTGTTCTATGTGGGTTTTCTTGCGAAAAACTCGGTGAGAGATGGAACCATCCACATTTCTTGAGAGAAGGATGTCGAGGAAAGGGAGACAACCATCAACTTCCACTTCCATCGTGAATTTGATGGAATCAGAAAGCGAGTTTAGGTGTCCAAGGAACAGATCTAATTTCTCCCGACCATGGGGCCAGATGACAACAAGTATCATCCATGAACCTATTCCACTTCCTCGGGCAGAATTTAGCAGAGGCGAGGGTCTTCGATTCAAAGTCCTCCATAAATAAGTTAGCAGCAATGGGGGAAAGAGGGGATCCCATCGCAACACCATAGGTTTGCTCATAAAAATCACCTTGAAAACTAAAGAAGGTCGAGGTGAGGCAGAGGCTAACCAATTTAGAGGTGTCTTCGTCAGAAATCCGTTTAATGACATCAACGGCTTCCTAGATGGGGATTTGTTTCCCACCTTGTCCTAAGGATGAACCACATTAGCTGGTTCGAAACGTCAACCCATCATTATTATGTGATTAATCCGAAAGACACTCATCTACATTATGGATCACAAAAGTATTAGATTTAACAATAATATTAGGGTTAATACTGTTTTTTTTTCATGGTATAGATAATAATTTGGCCCATAGGCTTCACCTAAATAAAACATTTTTTTTAGTGCTAGTAAATATAAAGCGAATTATGGAATAAATATAAAAAAAGGGTTTATTTATTTGTCATACCTCTGGTTTATTTATATTTTTATTTATTTTCCATACCTATTTATACCTCATTAATATTTATTTATTTAAATATGGTATTTAGCCCATGGTATTAATAATAATTAGTTCCATGGTATTTGATCCATGGTATTAATAATAATTTGCTCCATGGTATTTGGCCCATAGGCTTCACCTAAATAAAACATTTTTTTTTTTTTATTTATTATTTTTTTTTTTTTATAAGAAGGTTTATGGAGTAAATATAAAAATAGGTTATATTTATTTACCATACCATTTATTATTATATCTATTTACCATACCTTTGTTTTATTTATATTTTTATTTATTTACTATACTTCTTTTTTTAGTGTTCGTAAATATAACTTTGGGTTAAGAGGTAGGGATAATTATTACAAATATATTGATTGCAATTAAGCCGACATTATAAAATGTTTACAAACTTTTTTACATCACTTCTACACATATGCCTTATATTGAATTGTAGAGCACCTCTCGGCACAATAATTTCAACAAATCACCAATATCCAATAAATATTTAATAATTCCATATTATCATAAATAAAACTATCATAAAACACAATCTAATCTATGCGATATCTATAACGCCTATCCTTTCCACCACATATATGAAGGGCTCATAGTAAAACCTATCCTAGGCTTTTATCATAGTATGGATGAAACACATATATCATGAATATAAATCATGATATGCAAAAAGGTTGACAAGGGTTTATGAATGAAGGTATAAAGAAAAGTTGACAAGAAAAAAGAGAACGGTTTTTTTTTTTCTAACGAGGTAAGATTTGTAAGTAAAGATAAATTGACCTCATATGTTCACTATGACCCTCTACTTTGCTCTATTTTCACTTACACCTTACCATTGTACGCTATTGGATTACTTACAACTTACCACTGTATGCTATGCTCTATTTTCACTTACACCTTACCATTGTACGCTATTGGATTACTTAAAACTTACCACTATACGCTACCTTGGTCCAGTGTGTTCCATTCACCCAATCCTCCATTAAAATGGAATCAAGCAGATCCACCCGACAATTGCATAAAGATGCAAAATGAACAGACCCATTAAAGCATATATAATGAACATAAGAAATAGGAAAATGTTAGTTCATTGGAATATGACATGGAGGATTAATTCACACATATGACAAATTCATTTATGAATGCAATATAATTTATAAGGATTTTCAATGTAGAGACCACATTATTAGGATAATCAGCATAAGTTTCTTTTATTTCAAATTTAATGGAACTAAAAGATCTGAACTCCATATTTGGACTGTAAATGTTCCTTACCGCTTTTCGTAAAAATATATCGCTTGAATGGTAAATGCACATCCCTAATTTCATTGTCATTACCAAGTTAGTCAAATTAATGTAGCTTTACTTTTATATCACATCGCATTCTTCCCCGCCCTTGATAATTAGTTCGTCCTCCACAACAAATGTAACAATTCGGCGAGGAAAGGACAAAAATCCTTATCATTGTCGGGTGGGGATGGGATTCATGATGCAGAGAATTTTCGTGACATACCTATTATTATGGCACTGGAGAGGGTTCTTAGAGCATTAAGCCCTCAGAGGGGTGTTCCATGAATTGTTTGATCTTGCTGAATATTCAAGGTTTGAGGGGTTGAATGAATTTATGTCTTTGCGTCAGTTTCTTAGGTCTAGGAAGCCCTACATTGTATTTATTCAAGAATCAATGCACTGTGTTGAGAAGACAACCTCTTGTTTCCGCGCCATGTTTCCAGATTGGCATCTGGCGGCGAGGGATGCAATGGGGCGATTTGGAGGTGAATTAGCCATGCGGGATCCGAATTTTGTGAAGATGAAGGCATACGGTTTCTTTGGAGGGATCATACTTTCGGGTTTTATTAGGGGTTTTGAGCAGACGATTCACATGATCAATATTTATCCGCCCTATCATGAAAGGCTATCCTTCTAGCGTAGGATGGAAAGCAGTGGTATACTTCTGTTGGATAATTTAATCATTGCTGGGGATTTTAATTTATCTTTGAATGACTATGAGATTTGGGGAGTGAAAGGAAGAAAAATTATGCTGGCAGGGGCAATTTCGAAGATATTCAAAACACACTCCCTTTGTGACTTATTGATGAAGGATCAGGGACCTTCATCAGGGACCTTCTTGGTTTAATGGTAGACGAGGTAAAGATTCAATAAGCAAGAGGATAGACCATTTTGTAGTCAAGGAAAATCTGTTGGCTCGTATGGGGAATTGGGTGGCCGACATTGGTGATGTCTGCATATCGGACCACAAACCTATTTCTCTGAAGTGGCGTTTTGAGAAGGCTCTCGGGGGTACACCTTTTAAATTTAATCGCACATGGCTTCAGGATCCATATTTTTTTTCTATGGTCGGGATGTATTTGCTCCAGAATCCTAGACACAGTAATATTTTGGCTATGGATTATCTGTCCAACATACTGCGGGGTTTAAAAGGAATGGTTAAAGGGTGGGAGTTGGCCAAAAAGAAAATCTTGCAGAAATCTCTTTTTACTCTTGAGCAAGAGATTGTCAGATTGTTAAAAGAAATGGAGGGGAATGCTCCAAGGGCAGATATTTGGGAAAGACTGAAAGTAGTGGAAGAGGAAAGAAAGAAAACTCTCCGGATCGAAGGACAGACGTGGAGACTTAAAAGTCGAGCGATTTGGCTTCGTGAAGGGGACAGGAACACTCGGTGTTTCCATGCTTATGCCACGGGGAGAAAAAATAAGAATTCAATATAGAAGACTTAGGTTAATGAGACAGTATACATTTCCGTGAAGTAGATTCAGAGGGAGGCCGTCATACATTTTAATCATCTTTATAAATGCGGAGATGAGCTGGTTTATACATAACAAATGTGGGTTGTCGAGGAGTTGCCGATCATGTTTGAGGAAGGTGATTTAAGGGATTTCAAGAAGCAAATTAGCAATGAGGAGGCCCTAAGAGATAAGAGTTCGGGGCTGAACGGATGGTCCCCGGACTTTTTCATTTTTTTCAAGGAGTATTTTGTTGATCTTATTCGGAAAATGGCCAAGGAAGCGAAGAATACAGATTATTGCAGAAAGGATTAAGAAAGTGCTTTTCCGCTTCATTTCACCAGAACAAGCTGGGTTTCTAAAGGACAGGAGTATACCTGACGCGGTAGCTTCTACCTATGTTACCAGAAACAGGAAACGGGAAACGAAACGAGAAACGAAAACGATACGAGAAACGGAGTTTGTAGTTTTCGCCTATAAGAAACGAGGAGAGATAAAAAACAAGATTAAAAGTTAACAATATAAAACACAACATTAATCATAAAAATTCAATGTTTCCACATGTGATTTGTAAAGAAACATTCATAAAAAGTGATTTAGTTTTAAGAAAAATGTCATACTTTGCGAGAATTTAGCCCATCATTAATTTAGCTCATCATTATATGTATATTTTTGAATATAGATGTATCTCTAAGACCACTTCTAACAATTCATAGTCAAAAGACAAATAAACCTAATAATCTAGATTGTCAAGTTCATTTTCTAAAATAGTTGTTGAGCTTGACCCAATTCCAAAAGCATTGTTATGGTTAGTAGATTAATCTAAATTTTCAATCTCATTTTCTAGAATAGTTGTTGAGCTTGACCCAATTCCAAAAGCATTGTTATGGTCAGTAGATTTGGGGTACTGCCTGCGATGTGGCTTAATATATGTAGAGTAGTGTAGGATTTTATTTAAGCACCGACTAAAATAGAGCTTCTTCTCTTTTGATATAACTAAACAGTCAAATATTGCACAAATATTTAAATCAAACACCAAATCAGAATGTCTTGCTGCCTAATTGCATCACCATAACATGATTTTCCTTTTCTTTTCTTGTATGTCGAGCTTTTCAGAACTTGATTTTCATTTTTTTTCTTTTGTATGTTAATCTTTTCAAGCTTGAAATTAGAACCTTGTACTCCTGTCATTCCGTGTGAGCCATCTTTCTCTACTTGAATATGCAACGAAGATCAATTAGAAAAGGCTATGACAAAAGTAAAAGTTCGAATAAAGACGTTTCAAGAAGATAAAGGACAATTCTGAGGGTGATTGGCTAAGCACTTCAGGCCAATTTTTTTTACATTTCATATTTCACCATCATTAATAGTGACATATATTCTTTTTCATTTAGGGTTTTAGCTCATTTTAAATTAACTATATATAATTGGTTTTAGGATTCTAAAATCTTTCAAAAAATTTGAATGAACTTTGATAAAATTAATCATTTGAATTCATTCACATTTATCAAAATATAAAATCAATAAGTAAATTAAACTAAAGTAAAGTTTAATAAAATGGATCTATATGTAGCCATTATGTCCAACTGGATAAATCTACATTTATTATTGCTCCTCCATTCTCCACGACTGTTAAGCAATCTATCCGACTTATTTTCATTCACACTCTTCTTCTTTTCTATTTCGTTACAAATACTCTCCCGTAAGCCTTGAATGGTTAGTGTCTGCTTATGATTGAAATTTGAAACCCATTGATTCTTCAAAACTGGAAGTTTCCCATCATGAAATCGATTCCATAATGAAGTCTTATCTTTTTAATACCAATTTGTCAGTAAGTATCTTTACTTCAAGGAACAATTTTAATTGTAATATAAATCTCTACCCTCCTGTTTATTTTTGTGTATTTTTATATAGCAAAGGGTTTCTAACATGATTACATTGAACGTCCAGATATTTTTAATAATAAACCAAGCTTGCTATACAAACAAATAATTTCAAGCCCAAGAAGCTTGAATCGTAGGCCAAAAAAAGATAAAGGAAGACAAAATTTAAAAAAAAAAATTAACACACAGTAATATACAAAGGTAATATCAAAACATACCAAGAAATTGGGAATTCACAGATTGAATGAGATTCTCTCCAAGTTTTACAGAGAAAATCCGTGTTTGCTGAAGGATGCGCTTCTCTCCATACACCTGCTTATGCTGAAGGATCAATGATGAATCTACTATGCAACTTGCTCATGCTCTCACAGCTTAAAGTCGTCAAATTTTCCAGGCTGCCAACTGCTAGCTCGCATGCAATGGGAGAAGCCAGGCGGGAAACACAACTAGAAAAAGAAACTTAGAAAAATTAGTAAGTTTGAGAAAGGAATTTGCCATTTTTAAAAAATGGAGAAAAACTTTCTAAGAAAAACGAAAACGTTTCAGCGAAAACAGAGAGACGTTTTTAGAAAATACGCTGTTGGAAACCATCGGTTTCCCTAGAAACCGTTTTTTATCAATCAAAACGAATACGGCCGTATAAAACGTGGTTTCTAGTACCGTTTGGTTTCTGGAGCGGTTTTCACCGAAAACCAATACCAACGTTGCGTTTCTGGTAACAGAGGCTTCTACACAGGAAGTTATCCATTCCATTCACACCAAGAATATGAAGGCTCTGGTTATGTAAATCGATCTAAGTAAAGCTTATGATAGGGTCGATTGGGGACTGTTAAGGTTGATTTTATACAAAATCAGACTTGATAGAGTCTTGGTCAATTGGATCATTGGTTGTGTCTGTTATACTTCTATGGCTATCATTATCAATGGCGTAGCTACCTGTTTTTTCAAACTTGGCTGTGGGTTACGACAAGGCTGTGCCCTTTCCCCACTTTTGTTTATTCTTATTATGGACTCTTTAAGCACCAAATTAAATCTGGTTGTTTGTAGAGGCAATATAAGGGGGACTGCTATCTCTCACCGCAAAGAGATAATCTCACAATTTTTGTGTGGATGATGTTCTATTATTTGGCTTGCTTATTAAGGAAGTGTGGATGGTATTTCATGACATTTTTACTAAATTCTGCAAGGCATCAGGGATGGTGGCTAACTATGGCAAGTCTTGAATTTATCACGAGGAGGGAATGGACCTGATGGTTTCGATTGGTGCTATGTTTAACTTCAGAATTGCTCCTCTGGCTTTGGGCTTTAAATATCTGGGATTTCACATGAAGCCCAACAACTATGGCATAAAGGATTGGTGTTGGTTGATAGATAAAGCGGTAAAGAGGATCCGGGGGTGGACTTTAAAATGGTTGTCTAAAGGAGGTTGTCTCATATTGGCACAAGCAGTTTTACAACAAATCATGGTTTACTGGGCACATCTATATGTGATCCCCTCCAAAATTTTAAAAAGCATTAAAAGTATTCTGCTTAATTTTTTGTGGAATGGGGGTAAGGAGAAAGGAAAAATCCACTTGGCGAGATGGGATTTGATTATGAGACCTACGGACCAAGGCAGATGGGGTCTTAAAAATCTGCATACTTTTGGCTGAGCCCTAATCTTGAAATCCATCTGGAGGGGTCTCACTTCACGAGGCATTTGGAGTGAGATTCTCAAGTAGAAATATTTGCAAAATGAGGGGATGGAGGACCTCTTTCTGCTGGGTTGACAGAATTGTAAGGGTGGGTCAACTATTTGGAATGGATTTAAAAAATGCTGGCCGAGCTTTACATCTCTCCTGAAATGGCATTTCGGTGGTGGCACGAAGATCTTAATTGGCCACGAAGGACTGAAAGGTATCCAAATTCTGCTTCTCTCAGTATTGACCTTATAAGTCATCTAAATGGCAAAGGTTTTTTCTACCTGTCACAAATCATAATGGATAAGGTCAATGGGAGTCCGGTGTGGATGTCGGTCGATAATCTGTTATTACCTGTTCATCTGAAGGAGGAATGGAATCAGTGTAATGAGGATTTAAGATGCCAGGGATTGCTAGTGGACAGTGGAGGTGATAGGATCATTTGGAAGGGAAGGACTGCTAACGATTTGCCCATTGTGGGAGATATTTATAACCATTTAACTGTTTCATCTACCCCTCCTTCTGAGATCGGTGTTTTTAGAAGAATTTGGGCAAACAAAGCACAACTGACGATGAGGATTCTGTTGTGGTTGGTCTTGATGAACAAAAATCTGACTTGGGATACTTTACAAAGAAAATGATGTATTGGCCCTGGGTATTGCAGACTTTGTATGGAGGAGGAAGAGACCAATGTTCACCTTTTCTACAACTGTACCTATGCTCAGAATGTGTTGGAACTACTTTGTAAGTTTTTAAATCTTAAATCTCCACTTCTGGCTAATACGGCTGCTTTTATTCTATGGTGGCATAAGCGTGTTTCTTCACTTTGGGTTATACTGGCATTATTTCATTGGTATATTTGGAGTGGCCAGAATAAATGGATCTTTGAAAATGTGGTATGCTGCCCGGAGAGGACTGCCAGCGTAATCATTTACACTTGGGAAGGGCTGAGAATAGAGCAGAAACCCCTAGAGGACCTTTCAAGGAGACTGCGGCCAGTTGAGATTCAATACCCGACTGTTTTCTTTGACGGCGCCTCACAACTTTCCAGATGCGGGTGTGGTGCTTGGTTAATGATCTCGCCTAATTGCCACTACAAGATGTTTTGCATGGAGGCTATGGTACCAATATGAGGGTAGAAGTACTAGCTTGTTGGGATTTATTGTGGTTTGCCACACAACTCTGTGTTGAGCGCTTGTGAATTTATGGTGACTCAAATGTTCTAATCGAGAATCTAAACAAGGGTACTGGTTTAAACCCTGGTAATTTGAAGTCTTGGTTGGATCGAATTAATATGCTACGAAATGATTTCTAAATGCTTTCTCTGTAATTCATTTCAAACATATTTTCTAGGAGAAAAATTGCGAGGCTGATAGTTTATCAAAGAAAGGTTTGCAGGGCGTCTTTGGGTATATACATTATGAATTATCTGATTTGGGTGGCATGGGAGCCACTGGGACAGTCAAGTTCATCTGAGATGTTTTCACCAGTTTTTGTTTTTAATGGTTTTTGTTCGGGTTTATGTACATGTTTTTATGTTGACTCTCCTTATGCTACAGCTGCTACAGAGATATTTTGCGAACTATAACCTTTTTGTTTTTTGTAGAAGGAAATAAGGATCGACAGTGCAGTTTTTCCTACGACGAATCACATGACAGAAAAGCGCTGAGACTGTTAGGTAACAGAGACTCTGTTTTTTTGTTTTAGCCAAGCCTTTTTCAGAATGAAATATCTGCTTTTAGAAGTATCTGGCTAATATATGGATGGGGATGCTGATTTTAGTGTCTTATGGTATTGGGGGCTTTCTTTTGCCTCTTGTATATCTGAATTCATTATGAACTGAAAGAAGAGAGTGGGTCTCTTTTAAATGATGAAATGTATGAACTGTAAAGCACAATTTTTGAACTGGCACATTATATAAACCAGAGAGTTTTTTTGCTGTTTGAAAAAAAAAAAGTTTTAAGAGTGAAAAATAGATATTTCAACTTTTCCATTGCAAAATTGTAAGAATTCATAATTAGCTTGAATTCCTGTTATTGAAATACTTTGAGAGGATTTTAATTTTAAGTACTTGTAATTTTTTTACGTAGTCTCAATTCTCTTTGCCGTGCATTTAATTTGTAGGATGAAAAGACAGTGTAGCAAACGACCCAGCTAGTTACCGACCCGGGGATTGCAATATATTTGTTTAAGTTCAGAGCAAGAGGATGCAGAATGATAGTGGTTACATAAGTTTCAATGGGCCGATGTAGTTTAGTATGGAAATGAAATGAAATAACACAGGCGACCAACAAGAGATGAGATAAAGAAAAACAAGACCATAACCTTTATTACCAAAATTGTGTGTCCTTTGAACCCAGAGAATTGCAATCAATTCATTCATTTACAAAATACATTCATAATATACATCTTATATTCTGGCGGTTGAGCAGCCATCATGTTGGAGCACCAACAAGTGATCGATCCCTTTCCCTGTGCCTCTCCATCGTGACCGAATTGAACTGTGTTTCAATTTCAGTTTGGAGCACAACAGCTGAGATACACCGCGCATAACAGTGAATCGTCCTTTAATTCTCATTTCTTCAGCAGGTGATCGATTCCGCTCCCTATACCTCTCATATCGTGACCGAATTGAATTGAATTGTATTTCAATTTCAGTTTGGAGCCCAGCAGCTGAGAAACATCACACATCTCAAAGAATCATCCTTTAATTCTGCTTCCTTTGATTTTATTGCTGCTTCCTGAACATGAGGAGTCACATTCGCTTCAGAAACAGAAGAAGCAATATTGGATTTCAGGGCAATAGCAGCAGCGCTAACGCCAGTGGCAGAAGTAATCCCAAAAGTATTGGGAGAAATAGAGAATAATTTGGGCGTTATTAGTAGATTCTTGAAATTGAAGGCCCTCTGATCTGTGAAGATTCTGAAACCCTCGATTGCTCCCACAACCACCATACAAGAAGCCCTCTTTGAAACAGAATTCATCATTCTTTCTCCCCTTCCTTTCTTTGGATTTCGATTTGCACTTGGATACCAAACACAACAAAACAACAATAGCGATTGTGAAGTTGCAGAGTGATGAGATTGCGATTGAATTGGGTATTTATGCGTGTGTAGCTTACCCACAAAGCCAAGAAGCAAAACTAACACCGTATAAAACCAAAACCACCGGTATATGATATGACAATACCATATAAAACCAAAACCAGCGATATACACCATATAAAACCAAAACCACTGGTATATGATAAAAACATATAATTCATTCTATCGGCTGATGTCAGGGATCCAGTCCAATACGTTTCTGGTTTTCCATTTGGTTGTGGGCGCTTTCCTCTCGTAAGTGTGGGTTTGCTCTTGAAAACAATGCCTTAGAGATCGCGGTTTTGGTAAAAGGCGGTCCCACCCATCTGAGAATTCGTCATGTCCATCCACTTGGCTATTCACTTGGAAGTTATCCAAAATTCCCATTTATTCTAGCATCTTGTCGTCATAGCATCAATATTCCTCGAATGCTTAAAGGGATGGATTCGTCCACTTTAGTGATCCAAACTGGTAAAAGTAATCACATTTTACTTTACAAAATAAAATCGATATAGCATGAATAAATTCTTTTTAATATTAATTTAATATATATATATATATATATATATAAAATTAAACTAAAATTAAAATTAAATCCTTTATCAACTTTAATAATTTAGATTTTTTTAAAAATAAGATTATTAATCTATTAATAAATTAATTTCTTGAATATATTATTTTCATCAATTTATTAATCAATTTACTAATCTATTTATTTTAGACAATTTTTGTGGGTGTTTTTTTTCATTTTTCTTGTCGTTCATTACTCTCAGTCTCCTATTTATATCGTGAAATCTGACTTATTCATAGAGCTTTTCCTGAAGATGAACCTGGATGAGATTTATCCAGAATAATATCTAAAATTATTTTTGGTAAAATTAAATATAATTTTCTAATATATTAAAAATATATATATATATATTTTATAAAATTATATTGTTTAATATATATATCTATCTATATATATATATATATATATATAATTTTATATAATATTAAAAATCAAATTTCAATAAAGGATATGTTTCATGTATCCATTTTGAAAATTATATTTTGGATTCATAATGTTTAATTATCGAGTTGTGTTTAATGATCATTTGTAAGCAAAATTGTCTCGTTCGCATGCTTGAACAATCAATTTAGCCTTCAATTGCAATCAATTTCCTAACCTTGTGGCTCACCTCTTCCTGGCTCTAGCGAATATTAAAATTTTAGCAATTAAAGAATTTTAGTCTTAAAGAACTTCAGTTCGTACAAACATAAACCTGCCTAGAGAGGGAGGGTGCATTACGAACACACGTACTACCCTCTCGATCAACCTAGATGACGATATTATGATGTGATGTAGGAGCATTAAGGTAGAGCCAACAATGTGACAAGCTGGTCACATGTTTTGGCTTGGGAAGAAGACTAGCAGTCCTAATAATTTGAAGACTTTAGTTTTAAAGCATTTTGTTTAAATTTAATTTGGGCTAACATAGCCATTATAATCTATAGGTTAAAAAAATAGTTAGATTAGGATTAGTTAGGCATTTAGTTGAATAAACTGTTCTGAACCATATGGGGATTTTGGGAAAGGCATAAAACAAAACCAAATCTACCATTGTGGGGTTCTTCCTTCCATAAAGAGAAAGAGAGAACGAGAGGGAAATAGGTGTGAGAGAGGGTTGAACAGAGAGTAGGAATAACTATGAAAACTAGCCATCACAGGGCTCGGTTCTATGTATTTTTCTTTATAAATAAATTCCAAGTGTTTTAGACTGTGATCGGGCTTTCTGTTTCAACCCGTGGATTTTGTTTCCCTGTTGAAATTAAACGATTGCATTCATGTTTTATGATATATGCGTATTGTATTTCTATTAATGCTTAGACAAATTGAGTGCGAGGAAGAAGCCCCTGTGAACTTCGCACAGGCAAAGTTGGAGCAGAGACCAAGGGATGAGAGACAAAGAACTCTAATCAAATTTCAAGCACAACAAGGCAGAGCGAGAAGACGAAGTTTCTGAGAACTTCATATAGACAAGTTATGGAGAGACAACGTTGAAGAAATGCAAACAGATTCGGAAGGATAGCAGAGGAGAAATGCGGAGGAATCAGTAATGCAGAGCAATGAGGCCAAAAGAGGAGAAATCGATTGAGGACAGAATTACTTAGAAGAATTCAGAGAGAGGGATCGATGGCGTGGATTGAATCGCATATTCAAAAGTTTAAGGATTGAAGGCAGAGATCAGAGGGGACAGAAGAGGCGTAGGCAAGCCAAGAAATTTGAATGAATGGTTGCGATTAAATCGCAGAATTGAAGTGGACGCGTCTCGATAGGGCGAGGTTTCGCATCGACGACTGGATTGTTTAAGAGTCCAGGATTTCGCAAGTTAAAGTTTTTAACTCACGATGCGAAGTGGCATGAAGGGGACGTTTCGCGGACCGTTGGATCATGTGGCAGATCAATGGCAGACGTTGGACCGCGACTTCGCATTTCGCAGATTATAGTGGATAACGTTAAGGGTTTGCAAGAAAAGTTAAACGAGTTGCGATGTGATGCGGGGAGAAGGAAGGATGCAATGTGACAAGGAACAACCACATGTCGGCTTGACGCAACTGCACACGTCGCAAGTTTAATGGGTTAGTGCATTTGTAAAGAATTGAAAGTTGTGGGCGAGTGTTACAATGCGCTGTGATTGGTTATTGGGATGTGGGACCCGAGAGCAGCAGTCCCATGTGTATGGTTGTATTTTAGGTTATATATGTTATAATCAAACTCCATTGTTGATCGCTTTCACGTATGTATGTAATAACCCGATATATGTTTATTCCGATGTGTAAAGAAAAATGAATATATGTGGGTCCTAACCCACCAGTCCACGATTATAGTTTAATTCATGGCTATGATTGCATCAATTGGTATCAGAGCAACAAGATCTAAGAGGCGGTGTGAAAGACTTTGAACTAAGAAAAGTTGAGAAATATTGCTCAGTGATTTTAATCGAGTGAACCTTAGGAGGTAAGACTGTAGAATAAAGGCTGTGATTCCATTTCACAAGTAGTAACAGATTTCTGAGCAAAAGCAGCAGCGCCAACAACTGTGGCAGAAGCAATCCCAAAGGTATTGGGAGAAATAGAGAATAACTTGAGCGTTATTAGCAGATTCTTGAAATTGAAGGCCCTCTGATCTGTGAAGATTTTGAAACCCTCGATTGCTCCCACAACCGCCATATAAGAAGCCCTCTTTGAAACATAATTCATCATTCTTTTTCCCCTTCCTTTCTTTGGATTTCGATTTGCACTTCGATACCAAACACAACAAAACAACAATAGCGATTGTGAAGTTGTAGAGTGATGAGATTGCAGTTGAGATTTAATTGGGTATTTATGCGTGTGTAGGTTACCCACAAAGCCAAGAAGCAAGGAAGACAACACCGTATAAAACAAAAACCACCTGTGTATCATAAGACAATGCCATATAAAACCAAAATCAGCGGTATATGACAAGACAACACCAATAAAACCAAAACCACTGGTACATGACAAAAACATATAATTCATTCTTTCCGCTGATGTCAGGGATCCAGTTCAATCCGTTGCTGGTTTTCTTATTTATTGGCTGTGGGTGCTTTCTAGTTGTAACCGTGGTTTTGCTCGTGAAAACAATGCGTTAAGAAATCGCGGATTTCGTAAAAGGTGGGCCCACCCATGTGAGCATTCGTCATGTCCATCCACTTGGCTATTCAGTTGGCGGGTATCCAAAATTTCCATTTATTCCAACATCTTGCCGTCATGGCATCAATATTCTTCGAATGATTAAAGGGATGGGATTCATCCACTTTGGTAATCCAAACTGGTAAAATAATCACATTTTAATTTACAAAATAAAATCGATACATGTTTTATTAAAAGTTTATTAATTTCTAAATTGGGAAAAAAATCAGCTATAAAATATAATTTCAAGAAAAAAAAAACTAGTACTTTCTTATTAAAATGAGCCGACGGGACACCGAAGGAGGCGAGCGGAGCATCGGGATCGTCCAAGGATCCATGACGGTGCCACTTGGCAGCGGATCGCGGTGGAGTTGGGAGGCAAGGCCGTCCGAGCTGACCGCCAAAAAGGTTAACGCGATGGTGAGCAGTCATGGTACGTGTCAAATTTTAATTGGAATGAAGGGCGAATCTTCTCCCAAGCAAAGCCAGCGATAGAACACCTTCGGTGTAATTAATAAAATTATCTTTCGTAAATTAAAATTCAGCTTTCTAATATATATGTAATAAATAAATATATTTTATAAAATTACATTGTTTTTAAAAAAAAGTTTTAATATCAATAATAATAAATATAAAATTTCATATAATGTTAAAAATCAAATATTTTATTAAGATTCATATAATATAATAAAGGATTTTTTTTTTTTTTTAAATTTTAAATTTTAATTCATTAATTAATTTATTTATAATTTTTTTCCCATCGTTCTTTCTTAGGTTTCTTTGTTTATTTATTATTTTTATTTATTTTATTTTATTTTATAATTAATTAATTAATTAATTTTATTTTAGTAAATATTTTACCCTTATTACTTTTTATATTTATTTTTATTTCATAATAATTTACAAATATATTTGAATAAAATTTCATTTAACTAATTAATTTATTTTGTTTTTAGGTAACTCTTTTATTTATCTAACTAATTTTCTAACAGCTAGTCTTAACGACTAGTTCTTAACAACTAGTTCTCAATAGCTATTTCCTGGCATTGATGCATCTCCACTATATCCATTAGTCTTTCCACCTTGTCCTAAGGATGAACCACATTAGTTGGTTCTAAACGTCGACCTAATCCTAATGATGTGATTAATCCAAAAGTATATTCATCTACATTATGGATCACAAAAGCCTTAGATCTAACAATATGTTTCATGTATCCATTTTGATATGTTTTATGTATCCATTTTGAGAATTATATTTTGGATTCATAATGTTTAATTGTTTTGAGAATTATATTTTGGATTCATAATGTTTAATTCTGGTTTTTTTTTTTTTTTCAAGTATATTTGTTGTGTTTAATGGTACTTTGTAAGTATAATGGTTTGTGGCTATAATATTGAAGGGAAATATTTCGCATGTCTGAACAATTAATTTAGTCTTCAATTGCAATGAATTTTCCAACCCTGTGGTTGACCTCTTCCTAGCTCAAGAGAATATTAAATTTGTAGCAATTAAAGAACTTTAGTCCAGACAAAGATTGACCTGCCTAGAGAGGGAGGGCGCATTCCGAACACACGTATTACCCTCTCGATCAACCTGGATGACGATGTTATGATGCCAGAGGATATATTGAAGTCACCATCCATAGCATGATGGGATGGGATTTCAACCCAAGAGGGTCCTTAATTACATTTTGATTTATTTATTGTCAGCTATACTAAGTTCCTTGTCTTTGATCACATATGATTTACGTTTAAAATCAATTTGTAGGTTGATTATCATTTGGTAAGATCCGCCAGAGGTTGCAGGTCTCAAAGTGCCAAGGCATGACACTGAGAGATCCAGTTTGGGGGATGCCACTGCTAGCCAGGAATTCTCTTCTACCAAGCCATCAATAATGATACTCTCTACAGGTTAGGGAGTATCCATTCTCAATGGTTTTTTCAAGACAATTCCTGCAATCTGGCTATGTTTATTTCCTATCAGTAGGATGGATTTTTAGAACAATCTAGCAAATATGTTGTGAAGAATATGATCTAAAGGAAAGTAATTTGTAAGTTGATATAGTATTTCAAAACAAGAATGTGATCTAAAGGAAAGTAATTTTTAAGTTGATATAATATTTCAAAACAACTTGTACAAACACATAATATTAGTTGTAAAAGTTTTTTTACTTTTTCTGAGTCATTTTTGAGACTTTATATGTGACATAGAGATGAAAGGTCATGATATATGAACTCCATAAAGTGTATCTACTTCCTTATAATGAAACTATGATGGTTTTTTATCTTGAAGAAAAGAGAGATCCAATTTGGAGACAAATTTTGGTTTTCAAATTTTTTTTTTTTTAACTTTTCCTAGATTTTTATATCCAATAGTTCAAGACTTTTGAAGATATGCAAACTCATCATTAGGCTAACCATGCTGTTACATATCTCTATTGCAATTTAACTCGTCAAATTGTGGAATGCATCTTCAAAACAAGTTGGCTCAAGTCTAGAATTGAATGTAGAAAAATAGAGAGAGTTATCAAGGTGAATAACATGCATCAAAGCACACTTTCCAGATTCGAGGAATATCGATAAGCAATTAGGTGCAAGAGCCTAGTTATACATGGAGTGCATGCTTACACAAACCAAGGTTTTTCCTTCTTCCAAATATTGGACCAATCGATGGTTCATATTATTCAATGCCCAACAATCAACCAAATTTATCGTATGCAAGACGCCTAGGCTCATGGAAGTTTAATGTAGGGAGGGAGTTCTGCGTTAAATAGTTTGAGAAAAACCACCAGTGTGAAAGATCAACGGTTGAGATAAAAAACAGAACCCCCTCCACATTTTCAAATCTACTACATGGGGGTCCCACTTAACTATTTTTTGTTTTTGTAAACCACTTTTGGTTTTTGTCGTTGACGGGCACACATGCCCTCCACCTCTTTTCAAACTTGGTTATATATATATATATTTTAAAAGAAAAATAAGCCGACAGTACATTGACTTGTACTTTGGTCATAAATTCGACGATATTGGGCAGGTCTTTCAACATTTTTGTTGGTCTTACAACAACGGTTACGTTGACAGGTAACGCAAAAACTATGGAAATATTTTCGAATGAAAACAACACTTGTAAGTAGAGCAACCCCACTAACCCTCGGTCATCTGACGGCTCGGTGTTGCTATACCGATGCGTAGTTTATTGAATTTACGACATTTATGGAAATGGATTTCGATGAAAGTGTCTAGCTTCGATGACCAAGGTTTCAACAACAATGTGTGTTGCAATTTCGATGAATAATGTGGATGTGTAAATTTCGATGACTGTTATGGAAATGGCTTTCAACGAATATTTCCAACTTAGATGATCATGGTTCTGATGATGGTGTTCGTCAAAATTGCAATGATAAGTTAGGACGTGCAAATTTCAATGGCACCATGTGCGACATTTACTGGAATTGAGATTTTTCGTAAGTTGCGATGACATGGTGTCAAAAGAACAACAAAAGGTCGTCAAAATTCGAGTGAATTTGTAGTAGTGATAACATAAATAGGAAGAACACTATGTTGACCAAGTGAATCACTAGCATTGACCCCTCATTGTCCGACACTGATGTAGATCCTTAGCCCCCTGAGCAAGCACACAATTCAGTGGAATGAGAGAATTTATGACTCATATTCAGGCCAACATTTTTAATTTTCAATATCATCTCTATGTATATTAGTGGATGTAGCATTGTTTATGTAGTATTTGTTTGTTTGTTTTATGTTATCAAATCAACAAATTAGGAACATTAAAACAATCATAAAATTTTAAGTTTATGTTATTAGTCTAGTTTTCCTAGTGGTAGACCAATAGAGACTATTTTTGTTGTAAATATGTGTTTTTGCAGTAAGTTTTTGGAGTAATATAATATTTATTACATCGTAAGGCGTTCTTCTTTGAAAACAACTCTCCGAGCTGCCACTTTATCCTAGTCTACACCATTCGATTGAATGTTAGACGATTGAAGTTTCTTACACCATCAGATTAATAATTAATAATTAAAACAAAAAATAATAATTAAGTCACATTATGGAGAAAAAGTATCAGGAAAAAAATTGAACTAAGTAGGAATATGTTAGGAATGGCTAACCATTTCTGCTAACTAACTAACTAACTCATTAAACTATACAAATCTCTCTTCCACCTAGAAAAAGCTATTAAGTGTCAACATGCTAGAGAACCTGCCCCATTTGAGAACGGATCAAATATTGCGAACGATCCAGCAAATTTTATAAGACAAGATATAGGACGCAATAACCAATTCCAGGGAAGGAAGGCCTCACTTTTCCTTATGGACCATTTTGACTAGAAAAGCCATACAATTAAGATCAAATGTACTCACATGCATACTTCAAAAAATACACATGTAACTAAAATGGAGAGCATCAACTCTTAAGAATATTTCTGCTCCTTTGAATACAATGCACCAACCAGAGGGTTCACTCCTAATAAGGTGGTCCTATAAGTATTGGTTAATGATTTTTTTTTTTTCCAATTCCAACCGGCTAATCGTGATTTTAACAATTATATACTAGAAGTTGCCCCAAAAGGTGCAAAGAGAGGCCGATAGGTTTCTTAAATTGGAAATATAACATTGTATGAGAAATGCATTTGTAGATATATATGTGATATGCCATATGCGTTGGCATATTTTAATTTCTATAAATAATGTAAAAGATGATTTTAGTTTTATAGATATTTATTATATATAACAAGTTGTACATATATATTATTCCTAGAGCTCAAACTAAAAACACAAATTTGATATATCTCTAACAAAATATTAAAAATAGAGAATCACGCTTATTGGAAACCACCATTTAAACTCAATTAGAATGATTGGATTATAAAATCTACATTCTAAATTATATTATTAATTAATATTATTTTTTTCTAAAAAATAATTAAAATCTATTTAGTGTATTTTAATTTCATGTATAAGTCAAATTAAAAAATAAACTCGATACACCACTCACAAAATATCCAAAATAAGGAAAAATAAGGAATAGAAACCTAGTGTGCAAATTTTAAATAATAAAAAATCCATTAAATTACCTCTACTAAAATTAAGAATTGGATGAAGAAAGGTCATAAAAGGGCTTTTCAAAAGGCAATTCTCTGCACATTTCTTCAAATGAAAACACAAAGATTATGTTAAATTGTGGCATACAAAAATATGAAAATGAAAACCCAAATGGCAACAACAAAGTTTGTCAAAAAAATAAAAAAAAATCCCTTGAATAGTTTGCAATAAAACTTTATCTATGTCCCAACAAAAATACATACTAGTTTGCAAAATATAACAAATAAAAAAGACATTGAGGATCTAGCCTTAATATAAAGAATAAAAAAGGCATTAAATTACCCCTACCATTTTTAATTTCAATTGTCAATTTCTATTTTTTTTCAGTATGGTAAATGGTTGAGAAATGGATCAAATAGATATTATATCAAATATCTATAAATGCAAACTTTTTCTCAAATTTTATAATTGGAAGAAATTTGCATTAAAAAAATTTGATTCCTCTAAATGCCATCAAGATAAATATAAACTAATAATAAATAAACTCAAATAAATTAATATAAATTAATAATAAATAAACTCAAATAAATAAATATAAATTAATAATAAATAAACTCAAATGTTATATTTCTATGATTAAACCATAGCCTTATTTTAAATTATCAAATATTATATATTACATAAAATTAAATGATAATTTTGTATTAATCAGTCTCTTCGAGAAACTGACTAAAAGCAGATGCATGCTTGTCAAGGCTCTCAAAGAAATCAACAATAATCTTTGAAATTTCTCTTGTAGACTCCATAGTTCTTCAAAGTCCTTGCATTGATATAAAATTAGAAGTGTTAAACATACAGACATTCTCTGTTCAACGCAAAAAAACTCAAGGCACATAGTTATTAGTTTATTTTAACCTCTCATTCTTGATGGACATAAGAAGTCATTTTCTCTTCCTGTGTGCATGTTGCATTTCACAAAATATTACATTAGTCTCTGAAACAACAATGACCAAAACCTGCCCACAAGTAAAATATATATAAATCCACTCTTCACTTCACTACTTTGTGAATTGTGAGAAAGCAGAATCTTACTTTCCTTAAATTTATAAAAATACATTAATTACACAATACTTAAAAATATTAAATACAATTAAAATTCTCCCCATTTTACAAATTATCAATGAGAATTTAAAATGATATAATTTTTTAAATTATAACACTTAATCAACCAACAATAAATGAAGAATATTTTCTCTATCCAAATCCATCTAGAAAGGAAAATGATGTGTTTCACTACAAAAAGAAGGAAAAAATAAATCAGCGTTGTACACAATAGTGTCATTAAAATTAGCTCCCTTTCAATTTTGTTGAAGTATTTGGAAGAGTGAAACCCAGCACAGGTTTTGGGAAATGATATGTTTCGCTACAACAGAAGGGAAAAATAAATTAGCCTTGTGCACAAGAGTGTCATTAAAATTAGTTCCCTTTTCATATTTTGTTGAGTTATTTGGAAGGGTGCAGAAAATAAATCAGCCTTGTGCACAAGAGTGTCATTAAAATTAATTCCCTTTTCATATTTTGTTGAGTTATTTGGAAGGGTGCAGCTTAGACTATACTGTAGTATCTCAAAATATTCCATGTGTCTGACCAACCTTTTTTATTGCAAAAAATGATTTATCAAAATATTCCATGTGTCCGACCAACCTTTTTTATTGCAAAAAATGATTTATCACGTGGATGTTGTCATAATTGAAATCTATTATCATGATTTCTTTACTTATACATTACTAATTCCAATCATTTTTTCATGGTTTCCCACGTTATTAATTTCATAAGTTTTTTGTAGGTGTATTAATTCCTTGGTAAATGAATTTAAAAATGTGTATATTTAAATTTTTGGGATAAGTAATTGGCTAGATTATGCAACTCTTTGATGGTAGAATTGTATGTTGTCTTCAATTTCTCCACTTTCTCTGTTAGCCTTTTTTGTAACATGCGGCAGTATGTTATCAAACGACATTGTAAATGAGGACTGCTTAAATTAACCAGGAAATGGTGGCAAACCAAAAGTCGAATTCTTGTTTACAGTTTTGTGTTACCTGTTTTTTAGTAGAAAAAAAAGACTGCAATTGTTCTTCCATACTTCTTAACTGCTGTTGTTGTGAGACTGAATCCAAAACTGATCTATGTAAGGCATCCAGATGTTGTGACAACTGACAATGAAATGTTTGAACCAAATTCTGGTTTCCATTTTCTATCTTATTCTTCCTTTCTGCACAGATGGCCAGTGGTGAACATTTTGTAGTAGAATGAAAGTAAAACCCAAAATCCAGGGTAAAATAGTCTTCAAAGAAATAAGTACCAATTTTTTCAAATAGGCCATCCACATCTTATGCTACACTTTCCAGTGCTGATCGGAGATCTGCCGCCTGCTCAACAAGGGATTTCTCTGTTCACCACAAGAAATTATGATATTAAGGCCCATAATTTGAGAAAATAGGTAAACTTTAAAAAGATACGTCATATCTAAACAAAGAGAGAATTTGATATTAGACCCTACTTGAACGTAACAAATTTGAGATAATGAACTCCTTTTCTTGATTGTGCAGTTAGCTTGTCCGTGTTTCTCTTGAAATTTTTTCAATACTTCCTCAGTGTCATCAAGCTTTTTGTATGAAATAAAAATAGGAAGTGTTCTAAGTCAACAGAGTAACACAAAAACTCCTAAAAACTGCACATAATTAACTTATTGAGATGCTAGCAGTGGGACTATTCATTCATACTTGTGTCATCTGGAGTTTATCATTCAATTCTGCATTTGTTTATTGGTGAGAAATATTCAACTCCCCCAATTCCTCAATTTGTTGCATCCATACCAGCACAAAATATCAAGAAGATATAAGAGATAAAGAGAGGAGTAACACAAGAGTGAAATACAGAAAGAAGCAACACACACATAAAGAAGCAACACACGATTACAATATACAAGGCATGTGTGCATCTCAAATAAAACCTTGTTCTTAGAATCGAATTCCAATTCCATGTGGTTAATCTTCTCAGCCATATCCTGGAACAAAACAAAATATTGATCCATAAAACATAGCATCTCAATTTACTTATACTAAAATAAAACCACAATTGTTTTGATAATAGGTCAAGACATCAATAAACCTTTTTTTTCATCTTCTTCCTGTATGAAGTGATCATGTGGAAGATAAACATCGTTTTCTCCCTTGCAGCACACACCTCTGCTCAACCACAAAAGAAATCTGCCATTAAAATTACAAGGGAGAAAAAAAAATGTTTGCAGAAAAGATGAAACGTACAAAACCTTGTTTCAGTCGTTTAATGTCAGCATAAAGATCCTTAATGAGGGCAGACTTCAGCATTTTCTGATTCAGCTGAAACAAAGAGACACTCAATAAGTAAATGATTGCATCTTCTTTTAATCCAAAGATAAATACATGATAAATTTATACATACCTCTGGCTTGTTCCTGATGTTTTTAGTACGATGAGAATAATCTAGTGTGCTCAGAGTTTCATCCAAAGACTGAATTGATGGGGATACAGTAGCAATTATACAAGTCTTTGTTTTTCCACCAAGAGAATCTTTCAATAATATTGTCAATTACTATCTGTTGGAATATGTAATTCCTACTTGTCTTCAGTTGTGGTTTTCTCTATGTATAGAGTCTGTTCCTATTTGATAGGTTAGTTCCTAGTTTGGTGTGAGGTTAAGATATTCTCTCAACCAAATTATTGTGCGTCTAAGATAGCTTCTCTATCTTGAGACAATTCCTTATGTATATATGTAACTTGATTTAATTAATGAAATATAGCTTGTTTGTTCAGTTCTTAAGTTGGTATCAGAGCCCGTTTGGGCCTGGGCCTGGATCTCGACCCCTCCTGGGCTGAGGGAAATAAGAGAGATTTTTTTTTTTTTTTTTTTATGTTTGTCCATTCTAGAACACCGCAGAAACTCGCTGTGCGACTACAGAAAAAATTTGAAAGCTGATTTGTTTGCGGAAGAGAATTGGCGGAGGCCCGTGCGGATCTGCTGTGTTGGAGGTGTGCTTGATCACTGATTAGCATAAGCAGTGATCGTGGAAGAGTTGCTCATCGTGGAAGATCGATGTGAAGGTTGATCGATGTTAAGGTTATCGGTGGGAGATCTGAGTGCTGTTGGTTGCTGTTGTATCTCCATGTTGTTCTATCACGCTCGGATTTCAACATTTTTTCCCTGCGCCTGTTGCCATTTGACAAATGTGTATTGGGATAGCACAATGCCTGTTCGCTGCGCAGGACAGACAGAGAGAGTCTTTGTATAGCGAGAAACCCAACGCGTAGCTTAAGAGAAGACAAGTATTTCAAATTGGGGCTTTATCGGATCAGATAGGGGCAGATCGAGCTGCTCTGTATCAACCTGATATGCATGTGTGCACCTGGTTGCATATAGTTTTTTGGCCGAGCGTGTAAGTGTTGAATCTCTGGAGCAGTGAGATTTGCTGCAATGTTCTACGCTTCCCACTCCAGCGCTGTGTTCTTCTCTGTCACGAAGAATCTTGCAGCTCTAACGTTCAATTCTAACTCTGACTTGAGAGGAAGAAGGCACTTGTGCGGAATTTTGAACTCATGCCTGTCAAGGATGGACGTCACTCCTCTGCAGATTGCACAGGTGGATTTTCCGATTTCAGAAACATTTTTCTAGGAATTCTTTGGCATCAATGGAGAAAACATATCTTAGCAAGAATCCAACAGTTAGTTTTGTTCTGGATTTTGTTCAGAGATATGATGGGGGTCAAGTTTTCTATGATCATTTTGCCTTCCGTACGTTTAATGTGGCAAATTGTGGAATCAGTGCACTTGCACAGTTTTTTCCTTGATTTTGGCTACACTGTTTGTGGAGAATTAAGTTTTCCTGTGCATAGTTTAAAGACGGATGTTCAAAAATTAGAAAGTTGAATGAGCTTATCCAATCCAATAAATTTAAACTCAATACACAAGGAGGTATCTTAAAAGTGAGCCCTGATGGCTGATTGCTACAAAGTTATACTGTGGCGGATTCTATGGATTTTTATTTTGCAGAGGGCATCTCTGAATTTGTACTTGCTTCATACATTGAATTCGTTGAGCGACTATTACTTCTTGAATATGAAAGCTTTCCAGTTGATAAGATCTCGGAGTTGCATAGATGAGATGGTTTCGAAGTTGGAAATGTTGATAAGATATTTGAGAGTACATCTGCAGAGCAGTTAAGGAGAAAGGTTGCCTCTCTCGAATTCGTATGTGAATGGATATGAACTTTGTAAATATAACTACTTTGCCTGCAATGGATTCTGATATTGATGGCATATTCCTGGACATCAAATCTGTCACGTTGCCTACTCCAGCTCTATGTTCTTCGTTTGTTGTGCTAAGGATCTGCCCAATATTCTCACCTCACAACAAGGTTGGCTGGGTTCTTCAACAATTTAGCTGTTGAAAACATTGTTGGGTTCAAGCTGGTCGTCACCTCCAACTATATGTTTGTGAAGATACTTGGTAGTATTTTTTTTTGCAGTGGCTGGTGGTTTGGATGTAGGTAAGGAGAAGCCAATGGTACACACTGGGGCATGCATAGCGTCATTACTAGGCCCATCGACAAATTACGATGAGCAAAGCAGAGAGGTGGACATCGACAGAGCAGGCCTGTCCGGGTCGACAATGGAAGAGACACAGCAGAGTTGGCTATTGGGGCATGGCGATCAGATGAAAAAAAAAAAACACAATTTGTCGATCTGGGTTGTATTGTGTTCAGCACCAAAGTGTTCAAGTGGATTTTCGGTATCTGTATCGTTTATGCTGTTTTTTTTTGTGGGTCTCGCTGTTCTCATTGCCCTATGTTCAAATTTCTCCTTGCTTCTACTGTGTCTATTTTTACATCTTGTTGCTACTTTGGACTACCATGGATTGCTGGTGCATATATTCGTAGCAGTGACGTGTGGTACAACATATCTGTTGCAGTGGCTGAGGGCAGCGTGGTGAGTTGCCTAGATGTGTCTCTGTTCGTATACCAGAACGACCTCTGGTAAGCTGCAACAGAAGCATGGTGAGTTGTAGCATGGGAGACAAGGTGAAGATGAAACCAAAACTTCCAACATATTTTCTTTCATGAAACAAATTGTCTTCGTGAATTATTCTACTTTCATGTTGAGACCGGTCAACTTAACATGTAAATGCATTTGTGTAAATCTGGTTGAAAGAATTGAGTTATTTATTGTGACATTTAGTTTGGCCAACTAGTGTCATGAGTTTGAGTCTATGTTGGAATTGGCCATTCCAGCAATAGACAAATTTATTTGCAGGAATGATTTACTACCAGATATGATGAAGACATGACAATGAAATGACATCTAAGGATAGTGGTTGGAGCTACATCAGAGATTGGAGGATGATTGAGTTTGTGTGTGCCCAGTGTGATGGAAACATATCTGAATGTTCAATGGCGAGGAGATTAGCTTGATAATGGGTCTTGATTATGTAGCTTGTCAGTGAGCATGAGGAGGCATGCTTGGAAGCAGTTACCCTGCCTTGATACTGTGAACAGGGAAGTGGCATTATGCTACGATTCCAAGGGAATTGGGATTGGACCATGGAGTCTTGGAGTATTGGTGAGCCTTCATGGCTACGGTGAGCCTTTGTGGTTGTGTTGAGCCTTTGTGGCTGTGGTGAGCCTTCATGGCTGTGTTGAGCCTTTGTGGCTATGGTGAGCCTTCGTGGCTGTGTTGAGCCTTCATGGCTACATTGTATCTCCTCAAGGCTGAGCGCCTGCGCGGTGGAGGTGAATTACTACTTGTCGAAATGTGAACTAGAAAGCAGGTGAAAGGGTGTTGCTCGTGCATGTTCATGAAGCAACGTGGAGCGATCAATTTTCAGTGATCTGATAGGGATTAGATCGAAGACAACGTGCAGTGTATGATCTTGGATCTGCTCACAACAACAATGTGGGCAGTGTTCCAGTGAACTGAAATTCGGGGCAGTTTGTCCGCAGTAGTGAATGGCATGGCCATGTGTTGAACATTTGCATTATCATTTGGTATTGTTTGTTTGAAAGCATGATTGTTTGTGTATGTTTGGGCAAACGAAATATTTCATGATGGACATATTTTGGAACTAAAATTAATATACATATTGAGATTAGTCACCTCAATATGAATTTATTTTTTGTTAAAATTGACTACTCTAACAAATGACAGGTTAAGGATGGAGTTCCAAGTTCTAATTGACAAAGACAAAGATGCCCAAGATGTGAACATTTCAAAATATGATGTAAAGGAGCAGCAACAACATTTAAAGGATGATGGACAACGAAAGTGGACAATAAAGTTTGTGAGAGTTTGTTTTGTGTGAGTTTCTTGGAATAGACTCATGACCATGAGTATGAGTCACAGTTTGTAATTAAAAGCAAATCTACATGTCATTTATTGTTTGTACGTGCTGTAAGACCCAGAGAGGCATGCATACCCCTTTGTTATATGTTCCCTCTGCCAGAGAGTTTTAACACCCTGGAAGAGTGTGTCATGCGGGATGGATACACTTGGGTGGGCCGTATTAGTTTTAGACTCCATAAGGTGAAATTTTATATCAAGGGGGAGTTAATCGAGAGGTTGGATGAACCATGTATGTGAAGGAATTATTAGTAGACTGGCGGTTGCAGCGGTTGGAACCCATGCATTTCGGTAGATGGTTGTTCCTTTATATGGACATCGACAACAGCATGAACAAGATACAAAGTGTAATTACCAAACAGAACTAGTGTAGTTACCAAACAAGACCAGTTGTAGATTTTGCAGATAGATATTGAGACAAGTAGTCATTAAGGGGGAGTGTTGGAATATGTAATTCCTACTTGTCTTCAGTTGTGGTTTTATGTATAGAGTCTGTTCCTATTTAATAGGTTAGTTCCTATTTTGGTGTGAGGTTGAGATATTCTCTCAACCAAATTATTGTGCGTCTAAGATAGCTTCTCTATCTTGAGACAATTCCTTATGTATATATGTAACTTGATTTAATTAATGAAATATAGTTTGTATGTTTAGTTCTTAAGTCTATCTCTGTCAAAAGAGGAAAGATATGTAATTTCAAAAGTTAATTATAGATTAGTTGTCTGCATCACTATCAAACGAAAAGTATATTATGTTGGTTATTACTTATGGCAGAAACATATTTTGAAGGATTATTCTTACCTATAAGGTACATGACCTAAATTCTCTACAAGTACTGTAATCACGCGTCCAAGTGTAAGCAACCTTTTATTGATCTCGCCGGCTTCCCTTGCTCGACCCTGGGAGATCATGACCTTGCAGTGACAACATGAATCCATGAACATCAGGAAACCTAGAAAATCAAGCTTACATATAGATTCTTTCTTCGTAGGTACATTATCTCCCAGTGAATTTGGGGCCCTAACAGATCCATGGAAGTTTGATATACTGCTTACTCTGCGGCTAAATCCAGATAAGAAAATATAATACCTCTCTATATTCTATATTCTATAATCAATTATCAATTCTATATTTCAAAATAATACTAGTGAGCTAGTATAAAAGAAAGAAAATATAATACCTCTCTAGCGCCTTAACGTGAAATATTTTCTGAGCCACCTAGATCTACAATATTAAGCTTTCCACAGTACGATTTAACCTGAGAAGATTTAGATGATAATTCTTCGGTATTCAACATAGCATAGCGTTAACAATAAGCATAACTGCCTAACAGTTTCTTCTGCATGCTATGATATGTTGGACTCTCCTGGAACTCCAGCACACAGATGTGAAGTGAAGAGTAAAAGGGTGGGTGTGCGTGAGACTGAAACGAAAAATGTACATACCTAGTACTCCGACGCGAAATGTATCCCCTTGGAACTCTGGCTCACAAGTGTCAACTTAAGAGGAAAAGGGTGGCCATATACATATGTCACACTGAAACAAAAAGTTTTGACGAAACTAGAAATGGATTGATTCAAAAGTATAAGACTATCGGCTTAATTAACGAAATTGGATACCGAGACATAGTGCGAAATTGGATACCGACTCAGACTGATGACTAGTCACATTGATGACGTTTTCTTCCGAGGCCACTGGTGTTTGATCCCACTAACATTTTAGACCAATGTTTCAAAGTGTGTGTATTATTTTCAATTTCCGAACTTGAGTAAAATGTGATATATCATTGAAGCGCACTGATATTCGTTTTTATAATTTTGTGAACCGTGGACATATTACTTGATGGGATACTTGGGTTTTATGAAGGTTGATATGTGTGGAGTTTGGTTCTATTAAGGTTTATATTTCTATAATTTTGAGATTTTCTTTTAAATTAAGACATTGGAAATATTTAAATCTTAAATCATAGCTACACTTGTGTGAACATATTAATTTTCTACTTGGACTTCTTTGAATTTCCTGGGTCAAGAAATTTATTTATGAATTGTGATCTTGCCAGAAACTCTTGCCTCTCTTTTTTTCAGTAAGAAAAAAGCGTTGTAGTATTACAGTTCATATTCAATCAAAACGAGTGATTACATCATAAGACATTACACCCAATTTTAGTCCCGAAAAATCCAACAATTGGAAATCCAATCCTCTAAGCATTCTCTAAGAATTTACCATAACAACCCTTGAATAGAAAATCTCCGGTTTTACTGGAATTCAATGCCTCACAATACAAGAAATAGCTAAAACTCAGATACTGAGTGATCTCTGAGACTGATCTCTGAGATGCCTAAATGAAGAAAAAACGAGATTCAAAATGAATCCTGTCTGATGAAGCAATGCCAAGAACAGAGTCAATGCCAAGAAGCCACCAACAGCCTCGCTTACAGAAGAAGGCTTGCTTGCACCTAAAATTGAAGAGACAAATTAGAAAACATGCTCGCTTTCAGAAGAAGGTCCCCATCATCTGTCGACTGTTAAGGAATAGGGAGTACCCGAGTGTCGAGGCAAAGGGAACCCCTGTAGAGATGGATATGAAACTCTCTAGAAGGACTATCCAGTCCTTTCTTCGATAACTTATCAAATCTAGTATTCAAATCTCTATAGATGTGTTCAATACTATATGACTAAAATTTCTGTAGAATGTTTCTAATTCTCTGAATCCAACCAAAAGAGCGATGGATTTGCAGATTACAACAATCATTGATCCCATCTATAGTAATCTTCAAGTCTTCGTATATATAGATTTCTGGGAGTTTTAGATTATATGCAATGTACAGACCTCCCCATAGTGCCATAATTCCAGCCTTATTGTTTGAGCCAGAGCCCCCGTTCCAATAGATTTGATAGTGGTCATTGTTGTGAAGACGAATCCAAGCCCCGCAGCCGTATATTCCATTGATGCATGCACCATCGAAAAATAATGCTGGGAGAATGATCTGATGAGGTATAATTCATCCAGAAAGATATTTTATATCAGAGACGATGCATGAATTTATATTGATCCAAGTCGAGATATCCTTAATGATCAATGCAGAGTGAGGAGGGGAATATTCAAAAATACATCGATTTCTGGCAATCCATATTTCCCATATAACATAGAAAGGTGTAGTGTTTAATGGATATGCGACACCATTATAACATATAAACTCTTGCCTCTCATTATTGCATTGTGTTTAACAGTTTACTCTGGCAAAAGTTGAATCATGAGGGACCTTCCTGCTATTTCGATTCTGTAGCTCTCATCTCTGAAAGCGGGCTTCCTACTATTTCAATTTTGCAGCTCTCACCTCTGAAAGCGATCCAAGTAAGTGGTTTCCCTGCTATTTTTGTTAACCAGAAACGATGAGTTCTTCTTGCCAGAAACTTTTGCCTCCCGTGCCTGCATTGTGTTCAACAGTTACCGGTAGAAGTTGAATAATCAAGGGCTTCCTGCTATTTCGATTTTGCAGCTCTCTCAACTCTAAAAATGGGCTTCCTCCTATTTCAATTATGTAGCTCTCAAATCTGAAACCGATCCAAGTAAGTGGGTTTCCCTGCAATTTTTTTTTAATTACAGTAAAATCATCTAATATTTCATTTTCTCTGCACAGTAAAATCATCTAATATTTCATTTTATTCTGGCTTTGATTTGGGATAGGAATTTGGTCACGACATTGTAGATCAAAATCGGTGGGTGTGAGTACATTTTATTCCATAAACATTAATCCATATATATGGAGAGGGAAAGAACAGCATTTAACACAGGGTTATGAAATAAATTTCTTGTTTTCTGTAGCTTACTATATTTTACTCTTACTCTTTAATTTAGAATGTGTTTGAATTTGCTGTTATTTAGCTCTTCCAAAATGGTTATGCAATTTCTTGTTTTTTTTGGCAATTTCCTGAAATTTACTCTCCAATTTAGGATGTGTTTGAATTTACTCTTATTTTGCTCTTCCAATTCAAAAAGTATAGTAATAGTGTATAATGAATGTTGTTTTGTATTTTAATGCCTAATAATGAATATTGTTTTGGATTTTAATGTTTAGAATACTGTAATTATAATTTTGTAAATTTATTGTAAAAATATTCTATTAATTGTAATTATAATTTTATAAATTTATTACATAAATAAATTCTATTCATTATTATAAAGAAATGAGATATTTGATATTTTAGAAAGTGAAAATCGTACTATATAGTTATATAGTTATTGCTTTACATTTTTGTGAATTTCTTTATAAATGCCAATTAATCAAGAGATAGTTACACCTAATGTGGAAATATAGATTCCAATAGTATGATTTTATATTTTTACCTTTCTTCCACATGGAGAATTGCACCCAAGATGGAAATGTGATATTGTTTGATATTTTGGAAAATGAAAATCATTAATTTTATTATATATAGTGATTATTGGAACTTTTTTTAATACTCTTTCTTCTGTGAATACCCTTTCTTTGACATTGGTTGTTATGCTCAATATGGAAATGGAGATGTCATCATATAGTTTTATTTTTTTAACCCCTCTACCTCTAATTAAGATTAACTTTGACCATTGCAACCATTTTCCTAAACCAATCGAAATGGAGATGTCATCATATGGTTTTACTTTTTTAACCCTTCTACCTCTAACTAAGATTAACCTTAACCATTGCAACCATTTTTCTAAACAATTTCAGCATCTACCCCAACATCTACCTATCCAGTAGACAACTTGATTAAAGATTAAATTTTTATCATGAGATTTTAATAATATCTAACCTAAATGTTATGCTATTTCTCAAATTTTTAATAATATTTTTGTTAATTTTGAAAATAGCAAGTATTGTATCATAGTTTAGTTAAAAGAAATATAATGAAATTTCAAATATAATATGATTATGTACATCTTGTCAAAATATAATTACTTATATATATATTATGAAAAGTAAGTTTATGTGAAAAATCATCAATTAAGTGTTAACATCATTATAATTAGATATATTTATGGTAAATTCTAGAGGAATTATGACATGTAAATAATTATTGAAGACAAAAATTAGTAAACAAAATGTGATTTAAAGCTAGAAGATAAAGATAAATCACTTACATTATACCAAAGTGAGAGATTCTATAATATTTCCAACATAGATTGTTTCTTAATCTTTAAAGATGGAAAATCACACCCAAGATGGAAATGGGTTATTGCTTGATATTTTGGAAAATGAAGATTATTGTAGAAATTTTATAAATACTGTGATGTGTTAGTGGACTCTCCTGATCTAACAATTATATGCATTATTAAATACATAATCCTTCTACTTAATTCTTTGCGGAAATTTAATTGCCAATTGCAAACACATGAAGAAAAATCAATCGCACATAACATAGAAGTTTTTACCGGGAAAGCTTAAAGCTAAAAAACCCAACTATCATATATTATTTATATCATGGATCATGAAACAATCTCATACAAAACTCTACTCCAAGATCTCTCAGTACAACATACAATCGTCTCACACTGTCATACAAAAATTGGCTCACACATGCACCAATTTATTGCCTCCTGACAGTCTGCCTCCACTGCACAATCCTTACTAATGAAGATCCCTAAATGAATTTGATCTTGCCTTTCCTTCACTGCGCAATCCGAATTGGCATCTCCAATGTGTGTGTAGATGCATTGAATGCACCATTATAGTCACAACTGATAGTCAACTAGGTCCTTTCACCTATCTCTCAACTGGGTCTCCATTGGATCTGACATGCATGTAGTTAACAATAGTATTTCTTCAGTTGCATGCGAGACCACTGCTTTTGAATTAATTAAATAATTAATTCATTGATCTCTCACTAGTGTGTCTTTAGTTACAACTAGTTACAACTAGCACAACTGAGATTAACTCACTTAACTGAGTTAAACTAAATAACAACTCACATAACTACACATCCAACTCTGTTACAACTTTGTATCACTCAGTTACAACAAAGTCCACTGCATGGTCCACCAACCAACTAGTTCAACTCGAAATCCACTTAGCTAACTGATTTTCCACTTCAGTTAACTAGTTCCAAGTGGTCATTGAAAATAGATAATAATTTATTGTCTAATTTTTGTTAAGGGCTTAACAAAAATCGACATGCATTCTAATTTTAGACACGCATTCCATGAAAGAAAATCGCACATGCATTCCAAACTTAGACGCCCATCCATCCATAGAATTTTCTCAACCATCTATAAATAGATTACTGCTAAAAATAGACTTTGATCCAAATTCTAAAAATACACATATCACCTAAAAATAGCCTACAAGCCCCACCTAGTGTAGGTGCTTAATTTTCACTAGGATCATCATCTTGTTGAATCTCAACACTCCCTCTCAACAAGAAAGGGATTATCCTTCACCCCGATCCTGTCTCTATGGTATTTGAATTTGCTCCTAGTGAGCGTCTTCATCAGAATATCTGCATCCTGATCTTTCGTAGGAATGTACTGAAGCAACATGATCTTCCATTGCACACAATCTCTGATATGATTATACTGTATATCTATATGCTTAGATCTATCATGAAACACAGGATTAATTGAGAGTTTAATGCAAGTCTGATTATCATAATTAATCACTGTAGGATCTAAATGAGAACCGAACACATTGACCAGGATCTTCCTCATCCAGATAGCCTCACATGCAGCTTGACCTTCTGCCATGTATTTCGCTTCCATTGAACTGAGTGCCATAGATCTCTGTTTCCTGCTATACCAAAAAATAGTTGTAGATCCGATACTGAAAAGCCCTCCTAATGTGCTCTTTCTGTCCGTTACGCTGCCTGCCCAATCTGCATCCGTGAAGCCATGCAACTTCACCTCATTCGTTTGTCTGTACCATAAGCCATACTCAGATGTGCCCCTGAGATATCTCAGGACATGCTTGCCTGCCTTCCAAAAGAGCTTGGTAGGCTTAACCATCGCTTTACTAAGCTAGTTCACCGCATAGCATATGTCCGGTCATGTATTAACTAAATACAAGAGAGAACCCACAAACTCTCGATAGACAGTAGCATCCACTACCTCTGCCGATGTAGCATCCTCTTTCCTCCAGTTTCCTGGAAGAGGAGTATCCATGGGTTTGCAGTCCTCCATGTGAAACTTACCGAGCATCTCCCGTGCATAATTGCCTTGAGACACAAACAATTCACCTTCTCGCTGCCATATTTTCAATCCAAGGAGATAGTGAAGGAGGCCCATATCCTTCATCTCAGAACTCCTTTGCAAGATCCTCCTTGCATGAGTATATCAGCTGCTCATCACTAGTCAGTATTAAATTATCAACATAAAGAAAAATGGTTAAAAGCTTACCCTCCACCACAATCTGGTATAGGTTTACATCCACCTCACTCTTGGTGAAGCCAAGTCCAGTGAAATAGCTGTCAATCTGAGTGTACCAAGCATGAAGTGCTTGCTTCAGCCCATACATCGCTCTTTTGAGTTTGCACACATGCGACTCGCTGCTGAAGATCTCAAATCCTTCGGGATGCTCAATGTACAATTCTTCCTCAATGATCCCATTAAGGGACACAGTCTTCACATCCATCTGATGAATGTGCCAACCCATCTGTGCTGAGAGAGCAAGCATGATTTTTATGGAAGAATACCGTGCGACAGGTGTAAAGGTTTCTTCATAATCAATCCCCTCGATCTATGAGAAGCCCCGAGCCACAAATCTTGCCTTATACTTCTCAACACTCCCATCAGCAACTTGCTTTACCTTGTAGATCCATCTTGAACCTACCACTGATTTATTAACAACCTTGGAACAATTTCCCAAGCACTGTTTCTGACAATGGAGTCATACTCCTCCACCATTGCATCTACCCATGTGGGCTCCTACACTGCTTCCTGAAAGGAAGATGGCTTAGTCACAATACATTTGCTCATGAGAGCCATGTATCCAGTGAATTGGTCAGATGTATGTCTCTGTCTGTGCTGTGAAGTAGGGACTCCTACATTCTGTGCCTTATCAAGCTTTGGCCTCTCAGCTTCTATGGTACGCCTTCTGCCAGTTCTAATGTTTGGCTCTGTGTGAGTGGACTCCTCCACTCCATGAACCTCCTCTTGTGGTTGATCCACATCTAGAGGCTCATCTTTGGGAATAAGCAGTTCCTCCTCTGCATGCATGTCTAGCTCCCTCTCAAGCGACAACTTCATGGCTTTCTCCTCATTGAATTTTATATCTCGTCACACCACAGTCATTCGACTATTTGGAAAATACACACAATAATTATGGGGTGTTTATGTGTACCCCACAAATATCCCAACTTCAGCAGTCAGCTCCGGCTTATACCTAGCGTTCTTGGTCACATGCACATAAACAGATGAGCCAAAAATCTTAAAGTGAGAAACATCTGGTTTCTTACCAGTAAAATCTTCTTCAGGTGTACTCCTGCCAAGTACTCTATGAGGACAACGGTTTTGCACATAAACCACAGTGTTGCATGCTTCCGCCCACAAGTGCATTGGTAGGCCCTGATCATGTAGCATATCTTGTGCAGCACCCACGATCGTTCTGTTCTTCCTCTCCATGACCCCATTCTACTGTGGGTTATGAGGCACTATGAGTTCTCTTCGAATTCCTTCTTTGCTACAGAAGTCTTTGAATTTGTTCGAGATGTATTCACCACCATTATCGCTTTGCAAAGCCTTCACTTCCTTTGCCCGACTCTTTCTCCACCAATGCTTTAAACTCACATAACGTTGAGAATGTTTGATCCTTATTTTGCATGAAGAAGATGTAGCATCTACGAGAATAGTCATCAACAAAAATAACATAATACCTATGTTTTTTTGTTGAAGCAACCGAGAATGGTCTACACACGTTTATGTGAACTCTCTCTGGGATCACCGAAGCATAGTTCTCCTTTTCATGAAAGGTGATCTTCATAAACTTACCCATAGTACATCTCTTGCACTGATATATCTGCACAAGTGTACCCTTGGGAAGTCCAGTAGAAATTTGCTGCAAAATCTTTAGGGTGCCATGGTGAAGATGGCCCAATCTCTTGTGCCATAATTCGGCCTCATCCCGGCTCACCACTTCTTCTTCTTTTCCCACCATTGCAGTGCATCCATCTACCTCCAGCTTGTAGAGATTCTTAACTCAAATCCCTATCCTCTTGGTTTGACCTGTTGTTTTATGTCGCAGGAAATATTTTCCATCGCTGAAAACAACGTCATAACCTTTGTCCTCCAACATCATGCCTGAGACCAAGTTCTTATTTAGACCTGGAACATGCATAAAATATTCACTAGTACATTTGGGGGAAATTCCGACACTTGGTTCCGACGCTTTTGACCAAATGTCGGAAATTTCCCCAAATTTTTTCAATCCCGCCCGAAACCGTCGCTATACCAACGTTTAGAGAAAAGTGTCGCAATACCGACACTTAGACAAAGTGTCGTAATTGCGACGTTTGGAGGAAGACGTTGCAATTGCGACACTATGCCCCAAAGCGTTGCTATTGCGATGGCTGCCTCCAAACGTCGCAATTGCGACACTTAGAGTTTCACAATTGCGACGTTTGGAGGCATCCGTCGCAATAGCGACGCTTTGTCCGTCGTCGATATAATGACACTTATATGCGTGCTACATAAAAATACGAAACTTATATGTGCGCTACATAAAAATGATTTTATTAAAAACTACATTAATGTCTGATATCACGCGCGCATTCGCTCTCCGCTCTTGCAGAACAACATTCGCCCTCAGCTCTTGCAGAACAGCATTTGCCCTCAGCATTCGCCCTCAGCTCTTGCAGAACAACATTCGCCCTCAGCTCTTGCAGAACAACACTTGCCCTCAACATTCGCCCTCAGCTCTTGCAGAACAACATTCACCCTCAGCATTCACCCTAAGCTCTTGCAGAACATCATTCACCCTGAGCTCTTGTAGAACAACATTCGCCCTCAGCATTTGCCCTAAGCTCTTGCAGAACAGCATTCGCCCTGCATTCGCCCTCAGCGTTCATCCTAAGCTCTTGCAGAACAAAATTCGCCCTTAGCTCTTGCAGAACAACATTTGCCCTCAGCTCTTGCAAAATGGTAAGTTCTTACTGCAGGCCCTTCCTCCTATAGTAGGGTTGACTCTATTTGGGTTTTTTTGGTCAATTCCATTGGATTGTGTTAGGCTATAGGGTTCTCTCTAGATGTCTTCCAATTTTCTTTCAGATGTGTTTCAAAGAGGATGTGTAAGATGTGTTTGTGCTTGCATGAATTTGACTCCACCAGTTTCATGAATTTTAAGCTATGGATTTTAGTTCGACAAACTCATCCATCTCAACACCCAGTAACGAATTTCCCTTGGTCTGATCTATATTGAAGGTGAAGTGCAAAGTGGTAGAGAATGGGAGATCGAAAGTCATCAACTTTATCACAAGGGTAGTACTCCAGATCGAAAGTGATGAGCTTTAGTTCTCCATATTTGGGGATTTTTTGATATTTGGGGATTTTCTGATGACATACCAAAGGTCACATCCATACAACCATATCAAGGTCAATGTTGAGATCATTCTCACATAGATATAGGTCACTGATATATAGGGTTAATATCATCATCACTATCCATGGAAACCGAATGGTTACAAAATCTATGATTGTGGTTGTCTCATTTATAATTATTACCCATTTACAGTAGAGCACAGAAACACTAAATATGGCCCGAGCAGAGCCTTTACAACAGGCAATGGAATTGCAGCTGCTTCATCAATAACCAATAGCTCCACTTGAGAAAACTTTTCATAATCTTGGGGCTGGATATACTGTAGAGAAAAAAATTGTAGTTATCATTCATGCTCCAATATATTAATATAGTTTTTACATTGAACTGAAGAAAGGGAAACAAGAAAATGCTAGCCATCATACAATGCTTTGACATAAGAGTTTTGAGTGACATACTTGAAAAAAAGAACTCATCCACTGATATTTATAATCATTTGAGTTATTCAAGTTAAACACAATGTCAAGAATCAAGATTCAATACCCTATATTATCTTCATCACCCAATACAAGATTTAAATTTTTCCCAAAGAAACGCTTATTAATTTGGCAGCCATTATTTCTCCCTGCTTTAAAAACCCTACATTTAAATGAAAACAAGCATTTCATTTCAACTACAAAAATCTATTAGTGTTTAAATGTACATGTGTGCATCACTTGTGTAGGGTATTACATTTCCACTTTCACATTATCCAAGAATGTGTGTAGTATAGTTCATATTTTTTGTGATTTTGATTATCTTGAAAAAGGAAAGGTAAATTATTTCCCATGGAAAAAGAAGGTTTTCCCTTTTTACTACTGGAAATGGTACAACAAAGTTCCATTTCTACCCGAAACTCCTATGAAACAGGAACCAAATAAAGGCCATGTCCTCAATGGACATCATTTGGCTTTGAAAATGACCATTGCACCGTTTTGTTTCTTATATTACATCACGATAGTTTCTTAGGTCATTTCTTGTTTTTTGAGATGAAAAACAACCAAAGAAATTGTGAAGATCCTTTCAAGAAATACATGACCATTTCTCAATCATATCTCAACTATTTTTTATTTTATTCAGTGGTTGCTTACTTTGAGAGAAATTTGACACTTTTATAAGGAATATAACATAAAAACACAAAATGGGAAGGAATTCATGAGGTAGATGACCTTTAGTTGTTTTCAATTAAGAATTGATAATACACGATGCATGTTCTGTACTACAAACTAGATTCCTTCCTAGAGTTAGGACACGGAGTATTAAATCAAAGTTGTAGTTTCTAACTTCTTGTATTGGTTCATCAATCTTGAAATTCAGACATTGCATGTCTTCATTGCTTCATGTTTGAATAATTTGCATCATATCGTACAATAGGAAATTAGGAATTATGATTATTATTACTTTATGGATCCGTTAAGTTACTTTTAAGTTTGCATGGTTTAGTGTGAAATTATTCTAGTGTGCCCCTAGGCCCAGGTGAAGGAATGCCAAGGACTGAGAACCCTAGTTTTTAAATGGTATTGTTTCTTATACCCAAAAACCCTCAACATCACTTCTTATTAGTTCTTAACAATAGTGTTGTAAACAATTTGAGAATTGATATAGCAAAATCTCGCACTTCTCAAGATAAAGTCCTAAAGCTAAAGTGTGATACCATGTGTAATTCAATAGCCCTATTGTCACCTCACCAACCTCTTTTCACTTCGGGCTAGATCTCCTCCAACTCAAGGGGGGTTCTCCCTAGTAGATTTTAGGGATCTAATGGCCCAACCAAACCAAGTCAAGAGCCCCCTAACTCTCTATGTTTACTACTATCAATCAAAATATTGAACAATAGGGTCAGACATGCATCTTGAAGATAAAATTGCCAGGGTATTTTTGGGTAATTTCAAAGGGAAAGTCCCCAAACACATATAATCAAGGAATCATAACGTGATTTAAAACATTAAATATCAACAAAATCGTTTAAATGATATTGAAAGGAAAAATGTGATGGAAGATAGAAAGTGCCTTACTTAAATGCTCTAAGGATTTTTCAATAGTTGCTCCAAAAGCTTCACTTCAAGGCCCTTCAAGATCGTCTCCAACAATGCTATACCATCAGCTTCAACAATGTTGCTCCAAAAATGTCCTCAACGTCTTCACAACAAGTTTACTAGAAGTTGCTCCAACAATATATTCAATAAGGTCTTCATTGTCAACTCGTCTCTTGTTTGGGTGCCTTAATGTGTAATGACATGTTTCTAGGACTGAATTAAATGCAAGGCATATTTGAAACTCTAACTCTGTCTTCCGGTGTCTTATTAGAAATTATTTCAGTTTTCATTTTGTGTTTTCAAGTTAGATATTGTTTTCAAGTTTTTACATTTATAATTTTATTGCAATGTGGCAGACTGATCAGAGCAATGCAGGAACAACCCCGAGACGGGATGATCGCAGAAAGAGGCCAGCGGAAGAACATGTAAAGTGCCAGCATTGCTCTATCTTTAGGTATTTTAGTTATTTACATAATTGAAATAATATTAATTTTGTTCAAATATGCAGACACCTAGCCATGGTACGCCTGATCATTCCCTCTTTGAGGAAGAGATTTCTTCATTCCTATCTCCAGTGCTCTTGTTGCGAAAAAGGGCACGAGATGCAAGGTCGGAATTTAATACTTTGATAGACATGCCTCAAACACCTGAAACAGAAGAGAGGATAAAACAACTTTTGAGCCAGCTAGAAACATATCAGGTAATAATAAAAAGTCAAAAGCATATTTTTTTTGTTCTGCATGAGATGAATTGTGATAGTTTGATTTTTAATTTTTACATTGACTAAAATAACAAAAATTTATTTTGTATGTAGCGTTTTCTGGCACTTTCTGAACCCGGTGTTGGTGGTAGTGGGACACAAGGGCAAGATATTTCCCAGCAACCCTCTCGTACACCTTCTACTCCTTTAGGTGCCAGCCAAGAAACACACCCTGCCCAAGCAGACACCCAGCCAACCGCTGAACGTGTTGGAAGTGATGAGGCTGATATGGCCAACTACATTATTGTGTTTCCTGGAGCTACACATGTCAGCTCCACAGGGACCATTAATGGCACGTTGTTGCTAAACGATGAAGATGTCCCTATAAAGCACGTACAACTCCCAGGTAAATTTTAATATTTTAACTATTTCATGTACTCTATCTAAAACATATTTATCATGATTTTTATTTTAAAATTAATGATAATATCTTTTTTTTTCTGTGTAGGAAACAATGAGTTCTACAGGTTTTTGGAGAGCCATGCGTTGGTAATTTTTGGCCCAATCATATGCACAGGGTGGAATTCCCAGAATTCCAACCTGAAAAAAGAACTTCTAGATTATCTAGAAGCCCTTTTTGGGGTCAGCACATTTGACAGAACAGTGGTGGCTCAAGTAGCCGGCAAATATTTGAAATATACCAGGGACACCTATAGGACGCAATTGCAATTTAACCCTAGATACGAGCATCCTCTCACAGTTCCAGAGAGTGAGTGGAGAGCACTCATCCATGACTGAAAAGAGAAAAGGGAAAAGAAAGAAGGAAAAATGCCAACTGGACCCGCAAGGTAAATTACAACTTTAATTCAATAGATTTAATTTTCTCTATGTCTAAAATATAAGTGTGCTACGTCATATCTGACTTCAGTCTTTTGATGCTAGGTTGCCTGACACCTCAAAGGAAACCAAAGCTAGAATTGAAAAAAAGGGCCATCACAAGCTAGGCCAGGGCGGCTACTTGAAATTAGCCGCAAGAATTGTGATTAAGTAGCTAAACATATTATAATTAATTGTATCGCCTTCCAATGTTTTTGTAATCCTATCAAATATGATTAAAAATACACAATCATATGTAATGTAGGGTGATGACTTTAGAACAGAAACTACAGAGGAAGATGAAAATATCGCTTTCCATTTCGGCTATCAAGCCATAGTTGAACGTCGCAGAAGCTTGGGGCAGGTCCCAAAATCCAGAATGCCTGATAAGGTAAAACATTAACCTTTCAATATGTTTTTTTTCATCCATAAATTTAATGTCAAACAACTTTGTTTAAATCAGGGGAGCACCACTACCGACGAGGCAAATAACCCAGTTTTAGAGCTAGATGTAGATGATCCTCACGTGCAACCTGATCATTGTAGTGGGGACCAGGCCGACAATGCTACTATCAGTGAGGGCCGTGACGGTAATTAATTTCCACTTATAATTTTTTCTAATTATACCTTGATGGTTGTCCTTATAACGTTTTTTTTTTAATGACAGAGAATGTTTCCCTTGAGGATCTTACCACCAGAGAGGAAGACAGGGCAACAGTCCCAACGGCGACAACTAGTGCACCAGGTAATTAATCTCATTGCACTTTTTTTTATTAATATTACCGAACTAGTTCAATGATATTTAAAAACTGACAATTAAAATTTAATATTATCTGTTTTTGTAGGCGATGCCCCGTCACTGGATGAGACCAGACATCGTGACTACACAACTAGGTCAGCGACGACAACTGGTGCACCAGGTAAATAATCTCATTGCAATTTTTTTTATTAATATTACCGAACTAGTTCAATGATATTTAAAAACTGACAATTAAATTTAATATTATCTGTTTTTGTAGGTGATGCCCCGTCACTGGATGAGCCCAGACATCGTGAATACGCAACTAGGTCAGCAGTGCGGGTTGAAAGGCACGAAACAGGAGCAGAGCACGATGATATCGATGATGTAATTAGGAGCTTTAAAAATAGGAAGAAGAAAAAGAAAATTTGACAATGTAAAATATTGTATTATTATAAGACAAACGTTACCATACTTGGAACGTTTTTTTGTGTTATATAAAAAACTCATTTATCATACTATTTTTATGTCAAGCATTAATTGCAATGTTTCCTTGTGTACTTTTTGTTGAATTGTTTTTTATTAGTTATTGAATATTTTTTTTTATGCTCATGAAAGTAAAAAATGAAATATAGATTGGGTATTGGGGAATTGAGAGTGACGTGAGGGGGGGGGGAGGGGGGGAGGGGCCATAAGAGCTTCCACCTTCACGTGGTTGGCCCTGTTTAGTAGAGAATAATTTATTGGAGCGATTTAATCTTGGAGCAAACCACCCTCGATCCAGTGTAGCAACAAAAAAGTCACCGTTGACTTAGTTGCTACTCTTTCAGATCGTGGGAGGCTTGTTCCAAGTTCATGCGACTCCAATAAATTGTTCTTGAAACGAAGAGGAGCTTATTCAGGTATGTTTTGACATTTTCAATATATGTTCTAACATTATCATAAGAATGCATCTTAGAGTAAAAAATACTACATCAATTACTTGTATTTATTGTATAGATAATGATGGATTTTGATTGACTTGGCAGTGTAGGTACAAATCCTCTTGCATCATGAGCAATACAACTTGTCAACCAGGGTCATGTTCAGGATATTTTTTCTTGTGCACTTGACCAGGTTTGTAATGTCACATTTTGTAAGTTCCTTTACAATTCATAATTCAATATTAAGCTTGTTCATGATTATTATCTAGGTTTTTGGTATGTGTTTTTCATCTATTTGATTGTAAGCAACTCTGCATGTTTCCTGTTGTTCACTATGATTTCTCCCATTACCACTCCCAGGATGAATCCGACTTTATTGTTACATAGGTTACTTTATTGTTACTATGATTTCTCCATTTACGATTTCATAGGTTACATCATGTAAAGTTGTCAATCTCGTGTTGGTGATGAGCTTTAGTTCTCCAGATTTGGGGCTTTTCTGATATTTTCTCCCTCATGTCATTCCTGCATCACCTCGTTGTTTGAGCATGCCAATTGTCTACCACTTGTACCAATTGGCACATGTCAATCTATGAGTGGTGCCACATTTCACCTATTTTCAGTGAGAGTTTAGGGTTTCTCTAACATAGCTTCAGAAATCCGATTCAGTGCCTGCTTGAATATTGTCACATAATACTCATGGTTTGGATTGATGAGCATGTTCCGAATGGTTGGTTGATTCATAAGAACCACCCATATAGTCATCTTGAGATATTTCAGAAGTTTTCTCGGGTTTCCTTTTTCACCGTTTCTAGTGGGTGGGATGGTGTGGGGTGATCCATCAATACTGGTGCTCTTGTAGTAAGGAATTTGTTTTTGGGGATATAAAGGAGCATTTGATGTAGATATCCCATTGGATGCATTCATAGATGGGCACGAGAGGTCAATAATTTAAATTAAAAATATGCAACCTCTAGCATGGATACCTGAAGGCCGCGAGAGACACTGGTTAAAGATTGTTTTGTGCTGGCCTTAATATAGTCGTGATTTCTTTCTATTATCTTAATGCAAATATATAGTCCAGTCTCATTAAAATGAGGATTGTGGTTGTATTTCTCTTTGGTTTTTTCTCTCTTAATGCTCCAGAAGTTGCCAAAAGTTGCGATAGTTGTTTAGTTTGCGTGTTACAACTTAAAAGTGGTTTTTAGCAATGGGAGTCATGTTTTTTAAGGTTCATACTAATATGAAGATCTTGTAATTCTATATTCAGCATAAGAGAAGATGGCCTCTGCTTTGGGCCGTATGACAACAATTGCCACATCTACCTCATTGGGTAACAATGGAAAGGGGAAGAAGTTGGGTGCAATGTTTGATAATTATGGCAGACAATTGTCTTCTCTTTCAGTTTTTTCACCCATTTCCTTTAATCGCTCAAGCAGAAGAGGGACTCTGAGATTACGCGATAGAGAGAAGGTAGTAAATACAAGAGCTATGGAAAAGGAGTTGTACTTCAACAAGGATGGCTCAATGACAAAAAAATTGCAGGTCAGAGAAAAAATTATGTTTAAAGGAAGGTCACCTGCACGTGAAACTTCACTGCGGTGGATCTTTCCTTGTCCACTTATATTTGATTTTAATGTGTTATTTTAATTTTTCATGGAGGGTTGTTTTGGCATATGGTCTAGCATTCAATTGCACACTTACCGAAAGCATTGTCAATTTGTCTTGCAGGCGGTGTGAACAAACTTGCTGATCTTGTTGGAGTCACCCTTGGGGCGAGGGGAAAAATGTTGTCTTGGAGAGCAAGCATGGTTCTCCGAAAATATTTAATGATGGTGTGACAGTAGCTAAGGAGGTAATTTTTAGATGTGTGCTCTGGTTTTCTTTTTAACATTGTATTAGTTCCCCCTCTTAAATGTCTTAGATTTGGTAGGCATAATTTGAAAACTCAAAGGTGAAAGGAAACATATTTGTTACCTAGTGGTCTACTTGGCCTATGGACTAGCCACATTAGAGTAATGCATAAACCTTTTCACAACAATAAAAGGAAAGGGTTATGGCTGAGTCAAATTTTATTGTTATTGACAGTGTAATGAAATGTATCTCAATGCTATGGTTTTGGCCTTTTTACTGGTTGAATTAGAGGACCCAGTTGAAAATATTGGGGCCAAGTTGGTAAGGCAAGCTGCGGCAAAGACAAATGATTTAGCTGGGGATGGAACCACAACATCTGTTGTTCTTGTACATGTTGGAATATTGAAAAATTCCAGAACAATGAATGGAGAATAAATCTCCCTTCTTTTAACACAGAGAAAATAAAAATTTCTTTGACAGGAGACAGAGTTTCAATACTTTGAAAGCAAACTTCTATTCCCTTCAATAACTCAAAAAAAAACTATTACACTTCTTCCTCACTGAGAGGGATTACAAAATTATGACTGCTACAAAACGCAGTGCATAAAACCAACTCACTGTCTGTTCAAAATAAACATACTCTGTCTCTCAAACACTCTGCTGTGTTTTTCACTTTCGCATTGCTGTGCATATACACTTAAAAAGTTACACTCAGTCTTTCACTTTTGACACGCTGCTCTGTAATAAAAAATTTACGCACTGTCTATAAAAAAAACTACCAAGCTTTTTTGTCCTTTTTATTTTTATATGCCGTAACATATAAAACATATTATAATAAACCCTCTTTTAAAAAAAATAAAATTAAAACTAAATTCTATGGCCCACCTTTCATTTCACATATGATATATATATAACATATGTATATATTAAAGCATACATAAAATTAAACTATCAAAACATTAAATAACCCTTTCCGTCGGACTTCAAAAGTCCGAATAGATTGAATTTCAAACCAAATTCGCGTTCCAAAATGGGATGTTGACGTTTGCCTAATTTGTAACGCGAATTCTCAATCCAATGTGCCTTATAAAAAATTCGGGTCCGGTTTTCAGGTTTTCAGATTCCCTTCAATTTCATGTGATCGAATATTAATGCTCCACGTGTCCTCCTTTTGAATTTACAAAACTGGGGGGTAAATTTCTGTTTGTTTAATTTCTGGTTGGTGAATTGCGTTAATGTTGGTTGTTGTGTTTAAATACAATCCTGTACAGAAATATGGTTGCGGCCGTCTACAAAAAAACTTGCAGGAATTTTAAATGCTGAATTAAATTTCTAGATGGCGTGCAAGCAACCTCCAAAAAAAAATGTTGCTGCTGCATCCGTCCTTCTGCTGCAGCAGTTGAAGTTAAAATTCAACAGCACAGGGTTTAATAAGTGAGGGTGTAAAGGTAACTTTTTATCGATAGTACTGGATTAAGATCATCTATTCATTTTTGTAGGGTCTTATGGTGTTTGGTTTTTTAGTTTTGGGTTGGGCTTATTGAGTCTAAGATAGTTTTTGAGTGAAAAACTTGCTATCAGGTATTAAAAAATTTTGGTTCTTTTGTCAAAATTTATGAGCTTGTTAGGAAATACAAAACTGACAATGGTTGTATCTTAAATTTGTGGAAAATAATTTGAAATGAAACCTTTTTGTTTAGGTTGTTGCAACAGGTGCAAACCCCGTTCAAATTACCAGGGGCATTGACAAGACAATAAAGGCCCTTGTTTCGGAATTCAAAATTTTGTCAAAGGAGGTAAACGCTTGCCTTTTGAGTAGGCTGGTTTTCCTTTTTGCCGATGGTTTGGTGTATCTAATTGAATTAGTTGCCTAAGGTATTTTTGGTTGCAAACTCCTTTTCATTTTTCATACAGTATTGGCCTTGTGGAATACATTTGATCGTGTGGTCTTGTTAGATCTACAACATTTGTAGTTGTTTAGTATTATGGCCGAGGTGCACTTTTATTATGGAAATAGTTGATGCAATATTGTCATTTAATCCTTACTGCAGGGTAGCATGTTGAGAAGTTTCTTGTGAAACATTTGGTATTCAAAATGACACTTGATCCTATACAGCATCATGCAATTGACTTCAAAATTCATATTCAAAGTGTGCCAGACAATTCTTGCAAAATTTCAAATATTTATGTTATTTTAAACCATTATCTTTTTCATGTATTGGATGCTGAAAATGAGAAAAAGACTTTGGTATGAAACCAACTGGTGAATAATTTCCAGCAAAACAACCACTTCCAAGACATGATTTAGAAGTAGAACATATGTACTTATGAAGCATAGAAAGATATCCTCGATGCATTGTCAATGTTTGGCTAGGGTTATTTTTGGAGAAAATAACTCCTTATTCCTAGAATAGTGATCTTCAATACAAGTAAATGCCAGAGAAGAGAGATCATCGTGTGACATAAACCTATTAACAAAAGTGAACAGGGAATGATTATTAATCATGGCATACTAAGTTGTCAGTGATTTTGACTATTTGTCTTTAACATGTCAAAATGTTAAATTCCAAACTTACATCATCATAGTTTGGCATCATGAGCTTGACTAATTGTCCACCATGCTCATAATTTCATTGTTGTATTCATATCTATAAAGAACGTTTCAAATAATAATAAAAAATTTCTATAAGAAAAATCCAGATCTCCATGCTGCTGCTCCTTGTGAGACAAAGTCAAAATTGCATTACACAATCTGACACATAAGAATCTCCTATATCCCGATGGTATGTATCCAAATTCTTATAATAGTGTCTTCAAGACTTATGTTGACATTGCCAATGAGATATTTAAGCAATGAAAGATGGAGCCTTCTTCATTGTTGTATATGTAACAGTCTTTTATTAATATAAAGATTGATGGTTTTGTCTTTCTGAAAATGAAATGTAAAAATCATTTATTGTGGTCAATTGAAAAGTTTTTTTTTTAAAGCTTTTCATTATGGAAGGACGACATAGATATATGCCCTTCTAATTGAAATTTGGACCTGCCCTTCAATTTTGATCATTGTGTGGGACCTTAACAAACAATAAAACTATTCCGCCACGCATTATATAAAACATATAACAAAACCTTTGTCAAAACTTCAAACGAACCCTTTAGCCGTGGGTATTTCATCACGAATTGATCATTTTACCATGTACCTTATTCTAGAGGAATATTCTTCCACTTGATTAGGCACTTCATAATGGCTATATGTCAAAGAGATACATAATGTTTATCTATAACTTTTTGTGGTTCAAGAATCAACTTTCATTCTTCATATAATTTTGGAAGTTCTATTTACATTGGCATATTTTTTCCCAAAACCTTTTTTAGGCAAGATACATGAAAAACCTTATGAATGCAAGAAGAAGGAAAATATAACTTCTATACCACTTGTGCAAACCTATGAATAATTATTTAGGGCCATAACATTTTTGAGCTAATTCTTTATTCTTCTTTTTCTTGAATAAAGATTGCTTATAATACTATAATCTAAAAAATACCCAATTACCCTCCTCAAATTATCTTTCACTTCAATGTTGTTCCCCTTGTTGTTTTATCATGTTTCATGTCATTTGAAGGTTTTCCATAATAATTTTCAAAGTTTCTTTAGTATTTTTCATATGTGACTCTGTTTCCTATACTTTGGACTTATCTTGCAAAAGTATGAGATACTAGGAGTTGGATATCCATAAAGGGCCTTAAATGGGGAAATTTTATTAGATGTGTGATAGGTAGTATGATAGTATCATATTACCATTCTTCCTTGAGGAACCCACTTCATCCATTAAGATTGCTTTTCTAAAGAGTAACATTGTAGATAACCTTAAAAACATTTGTTAACTATTTTTTTTTGACCATTTGATTGTGTTTGATATGTAGAACTCATGGCAGCTAGTGTTTCTCCACTCATATTAAATAATTATTTCCAAAAGTTTCTTGTTACTATTACTTTATGAAAACCATGAAGACTATGAATTTCTTTCACGGACACTTCTGCCACTTGGCTTGTTGTTTATGTACTTTGAGCTCTACAAAAAAAATCTACAAAATTTGTCTATATAAATGACCACAAAAATGTAATACTTACCTTTATATTTCAGTAACCCTGTAATAAAGTCTATTGATATATCTTCTAGTATTTGAATATGTATGTGGAATGGTTGAAGTAACCCTAGATATTTTACTATCTCTCTTTTATTTATTATGCAAACCTGACCTTCTCTTACAAAATTTTGAATATCTTTCTTCATTCCTTCCAAAATATATTTTTTGATCCTTTGAGATGTTTTAAGGAACCCTGCGTCCTACCATTAGAGAGGCATGGGACTCCCTTAATATTTTTTTATTCAAATATGCTTGCGTGCATAAAAATATTCTACATTTGCACCAAAGTATATCTCTCTTTCACTCCCAATGCTCCATAGAGTTCATCCCATCCTTTATAAATTTTAGTTTCTGTTTAGTACTATTGTCATTTTTCCATTATGGCAAGCTTCTTCTAGCCACCTAGGAATAGAAAATGTAATTGGATATAAATTTGAGGCCTCTTCTATTTTATAAAGAGCATCATGTACTAAATTTTCCTTACCCTTTTTGCAGATTATCTCAAAATTAAAACTTTGCATTTTTTCTCCTCATTTTTGTTAATCTTCTAATGACAATCATAGCTTCAAAAAATACTTTATGCTATCATGGTATATCTTGACTTTAAAGTACCTCCCAATGGTATACTATCCCCATTTTTTATTGCATGTAATATTGCTTCCATTTATTTTTCATACATAGATTTCACCAAATATTTTCTTTGAATTCCTTGCTTTTAAAAGCCAATGATATCCCTTATTGTGTTAATGTTATGTAAATTCCTTGTCCTAGTGCCTCACACTCTACTGTGAATGTTTTACCAAAAGTAGGTGCAACCGATGGTGGTGTAGAAGACATGGCATCCATTAAAAGAGAGAATGCCAAAGTAGCCTCATCATTCCATATAAATGATATTTTCTTCAAGAGATATGTGAGTGGACTTGAAATGCATGCATAATTCTAAACAAATTATCAATAATATCATGTAATTCTAAAAAATCTTCTAAGAACCTTGATTTTCTTAGGAATAGGTCATTTTGTAATAGCTTGCATCTTTTGAGGCTCCAACTTCACTCCTTCCTTTAAAACAATATGAACCAAATACTCGAATTCTTATTTCCCAAAAGCACATTTGGATATTTTTACATAAAAATGATTGTTCTCAATAATTTATATAATTTTTCCACATGTTTAGTGTGGTATTCCCATGATTTATTTTAAATATGTGTATTATCAAAGAAAACCAACACAAATTTTATAAGATGGGATCAAACAAAATTGTTCTTAAGTCGAGCCCGCCGGACTTCAAACGGCGATAAACCATAATTCAAACCAAATTCGCGTTCCAAAATAGCCTGCTGACGTCGGCCAATTTTGTGACGTGAAAACCAAATGAATTCCGCCCTAATATTTTTCGGGTCCGAAGTTGGGCTGGCGTACGGAGGGAGAGTTGTGACGCGAATTTCTTATCAAATTCGCCCTAATCTTTTTCGGGTCCGGATTTCCACTGTGCGAGTGGCCCAAACAAAGATCCGCTCCAATCAATTTATGCCACGTGTTCTCAATCAAAAGTTGCCCTGTTCCCAGATGCGGGTGCATTCGATGGCGTTTAAGGCGATGGGAAATGGATGTGGCGATTTCATATCAATCGCATTAAGTTTTAACACTGTTCAATTAGCCGATATTTAAGTTCCAAGGTTTTCACATCAAATCGCATTAAGTTTTAACACTGTTCAAGATCGGACCTCCACTCCTGTTAGCGATTCCGCATGCTCCAATATGATCCGGCCTTCGGCTCTCATCAATGAGAGATTAATTATGACGGGCGTTCTTCGATGCCATTGCAGTCGGGTCGATAAAATGGCGTTTCGCTATGGTTTTTCAGACAAGCCACAACCTTTGAATTGCAGATGCTCTCCGGTTGCTAGGTTACACTGCCTGCTCACTGTGACGAGAAGGAGAAGTGGCCAGCTGAACTGATGCTTAGACCTTGGTGTAAATCTGCATTTCTCTCGGTCTGGTCTATGTCTGTCTTCCTCGGTTTCTTGGAATCCTGCTTCTATGTCTCATCTTGTGCCCACTGTTGAGACTGCACCCATGCCTCGCCTGCGTCAAAGGATGCATTGCCGCAGGGGGAGAACTAGAGGTCAACCCCTGCGCGCTCCCTCCAGCCCCTCAACCGAGTCGTCTTCCGGCCAGTCCAGTGATTATTCTGCAGGTCACTATCCAAACACTAGAAGTGGGCGGGGTCAGGTTCTAATATCTGGCCACCGTATGGGCTCCCCTGCTCCTCATTTCCCCACCGCTTCACCTTCTCCCATGATGCGCACTGCGCTTTTTTCCTTTAATTTCTCTCTGAACCGCCCACGAATGACAGCTTCAATTACTATGGTTTTCCGTGAGGAGGCCCAAATGGAAGAACAATGCACCTGTCTGGCGGGTCTGAACTCATAAAAAGCTGGCCAGCATTCGGGCCTTCAGGAGGGGAGCGGTGGCATGAATGTGGAGATAGCACCTGGCGATCCTGGACCTTCCGAAGGATGGTGCTGAATCGTCGAGGAACCACCGGAGGAGTAGTTTGGTTAATTTGTTTTTCTTGCTTCGCGGCCCACTTAAGTGGGCCGATTTTAGATTATATTACTGTGCTAGACCTCTGTAATATTTTTGAATTCTGTAAACGTTCAAGACTGGTTTCCCTGTATGAGGGAAGTCTTCTTTTTTTATTTTTTGATGACAAATTTGCCATGAGTCTGGAAAATGTTTTTGACTTCGGTGTAATTTTATTCCCACTGTTAATAGATTAACTTTACTTAGAAAAAAAATGTTGCCCTGTTTCTATTTTAAACCTTTTTTTTGAAATAGAGAGCCATGTTTATATGATTTTTTATAGTCTAAGTGCCGTGGGGTGGTTTATTATATTAATATTTCACGGTAGAATTATGTTCATAACAATTGGAAAACAAGAATGTTGCCCTGTTTCTATTTTAAACCTGTTTTTTGAAATATAGAGCCATGTTTATATGGTCTACGTATTATGCTCTTTCTCTGTATATCTACAGGAACCTTTTTGCTATGAACAGGGTGGATGCTGTAGCGGGCTACTAATGGAAACAAGCGAGCCTGAACCTTACATCTCGGATGCAACAGATGGTTACCAATTTTGGAATCAAGCGAGCCTGATCTTACAAGTGAGCCTGGGTTTCTGCAGATGGTTTTTATTTCCAGGAACAAGCGAGCCAGAACATACAATCGACCCTGGGTTTATACATATTTTTTCTCTATCATGGATGCTTTTTGTGTGAGGCATATATCAACAATACATGTCTCTGCACATTTCCTGTATCCGCTTTATGATACTATTTTATGTGTTGACAAGTTATCACTCTGCCTTCAAAACTAGCAATGCTGGTTTATTGATATGGTCTGATGGTCTTTTTATATTTTGGACATATCACACTCCTCACATGATTAGCGTTTTTCTCTGTTCAAGGATTTTGGGTACTTTAATTTGTATTTGGAACAATGGACGTCGGTACGTACTCTATCCGTTGCTTTACTATTCTACATACTGCTATTTCACTTTCTTATAGATGCCTCGGGCATATTTGGATGCTTTCTCAGATTGTCGATAATCTCCATGTGGACCGTTACTGGGTTTTATATCATGTCCCCGTATGTGACATGGGGTATTTTTCTATCATTGTCTGGGGTGGGACTTCCACTTTTCTGGATGGATATTTGGGTTCCAATCTTCAGATGTGAAAATGTAATGACTTCATGGACCGTTTTACTTCATATAATATATTCAAAACAACGTTTTTTCTCTTGTGAAAAAAAAATGATTAATGTTTATCACTCTGCCTTCAAAACTAGCGATGCTGGTCTATGTTGCCGGTTTATTGATATGGTCTGATGGTCTTTTTATATTTTGGACATATCACACTCCTCACATGATTAGCGTTTTTCTCTGTTGCAGGATTTTGGGTACTTTAATTTGTATTTGGAACAATGGACGTCGCTACTCTATCTGTTGCTTTACTATTCTACATACTGCTATTTCACTTTCTTATAGATGCCTCGGGCATATTTGGATGCTTTCTCAGATTGTCGATAATCTCCATGTGGACCGTTACTAGGTTTTATATCATGTCCTTGTATGTGATATGGGGTATTTTTCTATCATTGTCTCGGGTGGGACTTCCACTTTTCTAGATGGATATTTGGGTTCCAATCTTCAGATGTGAAAATGTAATGACTTCATGGACTGTTTTACTTCATATAATATATTCAAAACAACCTTTTTCCTCTTGTGAAAAAAAATGATCGTTTATAGTCGAAGCGTCACAGGTGGTGGTTTGGGAGTTATATTAATATTTCACTTCGCCGAATTATGTTCATAACAATTGAAAAAAAAATGCGTTGCCCCGTTTCTATTTTTTAAAACTCCGTTTTTTGAAATACAGAGCCATGTTTATATGATTGTTTATAGTCGAAGCGCTGCAGGGTGGTTTATTATATTAATATTTCACGGTCATTGGAACGCCCACAATTCATAACAAATATTGGAGATTTACTGTCCTGTTTTAAAGTTCCATTTTTTTTAAAAAAAATTGAACCCGCCGTTGGTATGCCGATGCCTTGTAAGCATCGGAATTGCGACAGCTTAAAAAAATCGGAAGAGCGACAGTATAAAAACGTTGGACGAGCGACGTTCAAAACGTCGGACCACATTTCGTCGAAATTGCGACAGTTTACAAACGTCGGAAGAGCGACGTTCAAAACGTCGGACCACATTTCGTCGGAATTGCGACAGTTTACAAACGTCGGAATAGCGACGTCCAAAATGTTGGACCACATTTCGTTGGAATTGCGACAGTTTACAAACGTCGGAAGAGCGACGTTCAAAACGTCGGACCACATTTCATCGAATTGCGACAGTTTACAAACTTCAGAAGAGCGATGTTCAAAACGTCGAACCACATTTCATCAGAAGTGAGACAGTTTAGAAACGTCGGCAGTGTGACGGTTTGGGAAACGTCGGAAGAGCGACGCTTGTTTGGAAGTGACGGAAAAAGTGTCGGTAGTGCGACACTTTGTAAGTGCGTCGGAATTGCGACGGGATGGAAAACCACATTTTGCCCGTCCTCGAATTGTCGCTCTTGCGACGACTATGTGTAGGAATAGTGACGAATTGGCCGTCGAAAATTGGGCCAAATTTTCTAGTGATTTCAACAAAAATGGTTTACCTGACTCCCTCTCAAAGGTAATGGTACCAATGTTGGTCGCACTATATTGTCCATCGTCACCCATCTCTAGATGCATATGGAGATCTTTCTCCTCCAAGTCACTGAAAATATCCTTATCTCCCGTCATGTGGAAGGAAGCACCACTATCAAGATACCAAACCGATCCCATTACATTTGAAACCAAGCATGCGATCAAAGAGAAATCAAGTTCAAATTGCGAGGAAAGGGCCTTACCAGCTACAGCTCCAACGGCCTTCTTGTTCTTCTTTTTCTGTGGGCAGTTAGTGGTGAGATGCCCATTTTCGTGACAGTGAAAACACTTCACCTTGGACAAATCCAGCTTCTTGCATTTAGCCTCAGATTTTGAATGGTATTTATTTCCCCTTCCCTTTCCTTGCTTTGGCAGCCAAAGCAAAATCCTCTTCATCATCATGCTTTGATGAAGAGTCATCCCTAGTGTTCCGCCTGAACTCCTCCACTAGATCCGACCATATTCGTTCCCAATCCGGCAGTTTTTCTCGTTCGTTGACATAGTCTTGATAACTGTGCCAACGCTTAGGAAGTCCAAAGAGAGCTAAGCTCACCAAATCATCATTAGCAACAGTGATCCCCACACTCCCCAGTCCATCCCTACATTGGACAAACTTTGTGAGATACTTAGGAATATTGTCGCTCTTCTCCATTTTTATTTTTCTATGTTTATCCTTTAGCGCCAATTTCCTATGGTCGCTACTGCTTTGGAAAAGATCTTTCAAAGCCTTCCACATTGCAAATGGAGTGGCTTTCCCATGAAGGCTTGAGACAATATGGCCTCTCACACCTTCCAACAGAATCCTTCTCGTCTTCGCTACTTTCTTTTTCCATGCGTCAAGTAATGCAGCATCCGTCGAAGTGGGCTAAGGAACATCACTATCGATGAATTCCTTCAAGCCATTATCTTCAAGCACCGCCTCCATCCTATCCTTCCATGCAATGTAGTTCGAGCTTCCCTCGAGTGCATACTCTAACTGCAAACCATTGAAATCCATTTCGATGTTTACTCAACTGCCACACCAAGAAATTCTTACAGCAAATTCGAATTGTTTCCACCAACAAAACTCAGCTACTGCTTCAATATTGCAATCTTCTCTACTCCAATACCATGTAGAAATTTTATAAATACTGTGATGTATTACCAGACTCTCTCGATCTAACAATTATATCCACTATTAAATACATAATCATTCTACTTAATTCTTTGCGGAAATTTAATCGCCAATTGCAAACACATGAAGAAAAATCAATCGCACATAACACAAAAGTTTTTACTGGGAAAGCTTAAAGCTAAAAACCCCAACTATCATATATTATGTATATCATGGATCATGAAAAAATATCATACAAAACTCTACTCTAAGATCTCTCAGTACAATATACAATTGTCTCATACTTTCATACAAAAATTGGCTCACACATGCTCCAATTTACTACCTCCTGACATCCTGCCTCCACTACGCAATCCTTGCTGATGAAGATCCCTGAATGAATTTTATCTTGCCTTGCCTTCACTACGCAATCCTCATTGGCATCTCCAATGTGTGTGTAGATGCATTGAATGCACCACAATTGTCACAACTGATAGTCAACCAGGCCCTTTCACCTATATCTTAACTGGGTCTCCACTGGATCTGAAATGCATGTAGTTAACAGTAGTATTTCTTCAGTTGCATGTAAGACCACTGCTTGTGAATTAATTAAATAATTAATTCACTGATCTCTCACTTGTGTATCTTTAGTTACAACTAGCACAACTAAGTTTAACTCACTTAACTTAGTTAAACTAAATAACAACTCACATAACTACACATCCAACTCTGTTACAACTTTGTATCACTCAGTTACAACGAAGTCCACTGCATGGTCCACCAACCAACCACTTCAACTCAAAATCCACTTAGCTAACTGATTTTCCACTTTAGTTAACTAGTTCCAAGTGCTCATTGAAAATAGATAATTATTTATTGTCTAATTTTTGTTAAGGGCTTAACAAAAATCGACATGCACTTCATGAAACAACTTTTCACATGCATTCCAAACTTAGATGCTCATCCATCCATATAATTTTCTCAACCATATATAAATAGATTGCTGCTAAAAATAGACTTTGATCCAAATTCTAAAAATAGACATATCACCAAAAAATAGCCTGCGGGCCCACCTAGTGTAGGTGCTTAATTTTCACTAGGATCATCATCTTGTTGAATCTCAACAATTATTAATTTTATTATATATAGTGATTGTTGCACATTTTCTAAATTTCATTATAGATGACAATCAAAAAATTTGTTGCAAGAATATTCTATTAATTGTAATCATAATTTTATAAATTTATTGCATAACTATTATATTAATTATTATAGTAATCTGACGTGTTTGATATTTTGCAAAATGAAAATTATTTACTATATATAGTGATTGTTGTATTTTTTTTCTTCTGAATTTCACTATAAATGTGAATCAGTCAAGGTTTAGTTACATCCAATATGGAGAAGATTCCAATCATTTGATTTATATTTATAGCCTTCTTTTTCTGAATTAAATGTGAATCAATCAATATATAGTTACATCTAATATGGAAAAGATTCAAATCATTTGATCCAATCATTTGATTTTATATGTATTGCCTTCTTTTTTTGAATTAAATGTGAATCAATCAATATATAGTTACATCCAATATGGAAAATATTCCAATCATTTGATTTTATATTTATAGCCTTATTTTTCTGAATTTCATTAGAAATGTGAATCAAGCAAGATATAGTTACATCCAATATGGAAAATATTATGATCATTTGTTTTATATTTATAGCCTTCTTGCATAGATGGAAATGAGATATTGTTTGATATTTTGGAAAATGAAAATAATTTATTTTATTATATATACAAATTATTGTATTTTTTTTTTTTTTTCTTTTCTGAATTTGATAATAAATGCCAATCAAAATTGATAGTTACACCCAATATGGAAATAAATATTCCAATTTGATTTTGCATGACTACACTTTTTCACATTGAGCATTTATTCATTATTATAAAGTAATGAGATATTTGATATTTTAGAAAGTGAAAATCACTTACTATATAGTTATATAAATTTCATTATAAATGTCAATCAAGAGATGGTTACACCTAATATGGAAATAAAGGTTCCAATAGTATGATTTTACATTTTTACCCTTCTTCCACATAGAGAATTGCACCCAAGATGGAAATGCGATATTGTTTGATATTTTGGAAAATGAAAATCAATAATTTTATTATATATAGCGATTATTGGAGCTTTTATGAATACTCTTTCTTCTCAATACTCACTTTTTTGAATACTCTTTCTTCTCTGAATACTCTTTCTTGATATTGACGATTAAACTCAATACAGAAATGAAGATGTCATCATATAGTTTTAATTTTTTAACCCCTCTACCTCTAATTAAGATTAACCTTAACAATTGCAACCATTTTCCTAAACAAATGGAAATGGAGATGTCATCATATGGTTTTATTTTTTTAACCCCTCTACCACTAATTAAGATTAACCTTAACCATTGCAACCATTTTCCTAAACAAATGGAAATGGAGATGTCATCATATGGTTTTATTTTTTTAACCCCTCTACATCTAATTAAGATTAAACTTAACCATTGCAACCATTTTCCTAGACAATTTCAACATCTACCTCAACTTCTACCTATCCTGTAGACAACTTGATCAATAATTAAAGTTTTATCATGAGATTTTAATAATATCTAACCTAAATGTTATATTGTCTCTCAATTTTTTATTAATATTTTTATTGATTTTGAAAATAGCAAGTATTGTATCATAGTTTAGTTAGAAGAAATATAATGAAATGTCAAACATAATATGATTATGTACATCTTGTCAAAATATAATTACTTATATATATATATATATATAGTATGAAAAGCAAGTTTATGCTAATAATTATCAATTAAGTGTTAACATCATTATAATTCGATATATTTATGCTAAATTATAGAAGAATCATGACATATAAAAAATCATCGTTGTTAAAAATTAGTAAACAAAATGTGATTCAAAGCTAGAACATAAAGAGAAATCACTTACGTTATGCCATAGTAAGAGATTCTGTATAATTTCCACCATAGTTTGTTTCTTAATATTTAAAAATGGAAAATCATGCCCAAGATGAAAATGGGATATTGCTTGGTGTTTTGGAAAATGAAAATTATTAATTTTATTATATAAAATGATAATTGCACCTTTTCTGAATTTTATTATAAATGACAATAAAAAAAATTGTTGCAATGAGGGTGAAAATGTGAAGCTGGGTTACACTTTTTGCCCTTTTTTGAGAAAATTTTTTCATTTTTTTTTCGGTTCTTCAACTTTCTGCAAACTATAACAATTTTTCTGTGTAGAATTTCATTTTGCGGTAAAAATAAAAGTTGTGAGAAATTTTGTTAGCTTTCTATTACTTATTTTTTGAAATTTTTTTATGCGGATTTGATATGTCAACTTAGCGTTTCTTTGAGTGTGTGTTTCTTAACAATCAAAGAATTCATAAGTAGTCTTAACAATCAAAGAATTCATAAGTAGTCATGTTATGTGGCAACGTTGTATTCATTGAAAATTTGTGTTTTTGAAAAAACAAAATGTGTTACAACAATCTAGACAGAGTCTACTTTGGTTTCGTCATATTTACAAAGCCAATGGATGCATATAATAATTACTAGAATTTTTTGAACTGGTCCAATACGAAAAACTGCGTATTTTTTATATGTTTCGCGTGGCAACAAATTTCTTAACATATAAGTTATAAACTAAAAATCTAAAAGCTACCCATTAGAGTCAACGGACCAATGTAATGCCCCATAATTTTTTAAATTTTTTTTACAATGTATTTTGGGAGATACAAAATTTTGATTTCACTGAATCACGATGACCCTAAAAAATTGTTTGCACTCATTTTATTAGAAAAATAATTAAAATTAATAAACGTTTACGAAATTCCATAAAATTTATATTTCCTGAAATTAGATTCAATTCTGAAAATGCTTGTCTTGGTTCCGACAGTTAATTAACAAGTTTTCATGGAGTTTAATCAGTCCAAAGTTGCAGAACCGTTTTTAGAGCTTGGTTCTGCGTAATCGGTGACGCGTTAGTTCGGCCGAACTATGTTTTCCGCTTACGGGCCGCTAAAACTAACGGCTTAATAGTTCGGCCGAACTTCTTATCAAAAGTTCGGCCGAACTATTGTGCAATTCTTCGTCGGCTGGAAATTTTTGTGGAGCCCCCTACAAAACACATATTTCGCGTCAATATAAATTGCCGTGAAATGATTCTCAATTTTCGCACATTTCGCACTTCATTTCATTTTACAACTTGGTTTGAATTCAAAAACTTTTCTTCAAAGTTTGGGTTTAAAAAATTTTTTTGGAATACATTTTCTGGAGGCGGCGTGGTTTTTCTTGGAGGTTCAAAGTTTGAGTTTAAAGAACTTTTTGGGAAGACATTTTTTTGGAGGCGACATGATTTTTCTTGGAGGTATGTAAGTGTTTTGTGTTGAAATAAATCTTTTGAGCTTCTTTGTTCAAAAATTTTTCTTCACATTTTAGAGGCGGTGTGATTTTTCTTAGAGGTATGTACGTGTTTTGGATCAAGGATTACGTATTTTTTAGAAAAGTTTTTTTTAAATTAAATCTTCTGTGATATTGTTTGTAATTGAGTTATTGTCTAATTTTTTAAAGGAAATTTTTTGAACCTCATACCCTATTATCATGGGAAATCGAAGAACTTGTGTGAGAAAATATGATCGAAAATGAAAGCCCGAGGAACGTAGAGAAGAGACGAGACAATATCGCAAAAGAAAGTTAGAAGCTCTCTCAAATATTGAAGAGGAAAATCAACCTCAAGCAGAAATTGAAGCAGGTATGTAAATGTAAATATTACATGATCTATTGATATATATTTAAAATCTTCCTAATGTAAAATATGAAGCTTAATTTTTATTTGATGAACTAGTTTGAAAAATATTTTGTTTGATGTAAACAGACAGAGATATTCCTCAAAATATTGAAGAAGAAAATCAACCTCAAGCAGAAATTGAAGCAGGTATGTAAATGTAAATATTATGATCTATTGATATATTTTTAAATTTTTCCCAATGTAGAATGTGAAGCTTAATTTTTATTTGATGAACTAGTTTGAAAAATATTTTGTTTAATGTAAACAGACAAAGATACTCCTCAAAATATTGAAGAAAAAAATCAACCTCAAGCAGAAATTGAATCGGGTATGTAAATGTAAATATTATGATCTATTGATATATTTAAAATTTTCCTAATATTTATTGACATATTTATTAATTTAGTTATTTATTGAATATGTGCTATTTTTTCGAATATGTACAGATGAAATCACTATCGATAATGAGATGTTAGAAAATGTCGACACTCACACATATGGAGATAAAAAACCTGACTATGTTATACGATATCGTGTCGATAAAATTTTGGAAATGTTTTTCAAAACTGAGCGAGTGACAGTTCAAGCTCAAATGTTGAAAGGTCTCCTATCATCAAGGAAATTAAAAGAAGCGACGACACTATTGGGTATTCGAAAATCAACCAAAGATAAAAAAATGAAAGAAGAGGTGATAAAAATATGAGTAGTGCTATAGAGTCAATTAAGAGATCTAGAGATAAAGATGTTCCAAATATACGTAGAGGAATACAAATGGCAATGGTTTCACCAAGTACTCAAGAGAATCGTTTGAATCTAACATCTATGGCACGAGCACTGGGAACCTCGCGAAAAACTCTGCACAAACATCGAAAATTTCGACTGCAAATAAACGTAAATGATGAACTCGCTTGTTGGAGAGCTATTTGTAGGCAACCATACAAAGATAGACTTGGAGAAGATGTTAAAAAAATAATATATGAATATTGGAAGAACAATTCGCGTGTTTCACTGACTGCAAGACATGTGATGCGAAGAAGAATAGCACGAAATCAATACGAAGAACATGAAAAACATCTCTTGGAAACCACTCAAATAGAGTTATTCAACAAGTTCAAAGAAGAGAATAGTCAAATTCAAGTTTCACTCAGTGCTTTTGTTCAACAAAAACCATGGTATGTAAAACCTATCACCGTACGCGACACTTGTTGTTGCCGTTATCATGTGGAATTTGAGTTATATTATGACACATTCCTTGATTTCGGTGGAACATTATGGAAGGATTCACCTCCTCCTTCCACTATCCGTGAATTCATATCTCAAATTCTATGTGAAAGAGAAAGCGATGAACTATTTTACAAAAAGAAATGTGTTGGTGGTAAAAAATGCGATGATTGTGGAAATTTGATTAAATTTCAAAACAAATATCGTATTGATATAAATGATCAATCATTGTCGAACATGAAAGTGAAATGGAAGAGATATGAATATACCAGTACATCGATTCAAGGTGCAGATAGTGTTAAAAGAATCGAATTACGAGAAGACGAAATTTTTCTAATAGAATTTTTGAGAAAGTTTGAAGCAGAAATTTACAAATACACCATGCATTCCCATAGAGCTCGATGGCAAGACTTGCAATTCAAAAAATCTCGTGAAGTTTTTCCACCAGGAACCATTTTGTCGGTGATTGATTTTGCAGAAAACTACACATTTGTTCCACAAAAAGAAATTCAGAGTGAATACTATCACTCTGACCAAGTCTCCATGCTCGTCCATATTCTATATAGACATGTTGAACAAAATGTCGATCATATAGAAAGCACGAGTGAAAATCGACATATCATTAAAAAATATCACTTTTATATCAGTGACGATCGTACACATGATACATGTTTTGTACAACATTGTTTTGGAAGAATTTATGATTCATTGAAAAATCGTGGAATAACATTAAATGAACATTGGATATGGTCAGACGGATGCGCAGGTCAATTCAAATCTGCACGATCATTTTTTTGGTTGTGTCGTCTTCATAAGAAAACCTGCATTAAACATTGTTGGAATTTCTTTGAGACTGGCCATGGAAAAGGAGAACATGACGGTGCGGGAGCATGCATAAAACGAGTACTTCGAAGATATCAAATGAACCACTTTGCACGCCGACTTGTGAACGCTGAAGAAGTTGTTCAATGGTGCAAAACTGCTCTAATCCATGAGATTAACCCATCAAGAGAAGTGCGAAGGTACATTCAATTTAATTTATATTGGTAATCTAATTTTAAACATTGTACATTTATCATGCAATGATTATTTTTAATTGTATTTTGATATCATATTTACAAATTCTTTTTATAATTATCCATATAAAGGTTTTTCTGGCATATTGGAATCGGAGACGTAAATAGATCAATTGGAAATGACGTTGGAACAATAAAAGGGACTCGAAAATTGCATTCAATTCAAACAAAATTGTCCACAAATGTGTTTGCATTGGATAAAAGAAAATATTCTTTTTTTTGTGATGTTTGCATAGACAACACAAAATCCAATGACGTCTGTGAAAACAAAATGTATGTGAACGATTGGAAACATACAGAGCTAAATACAAAGGGAAAAATGTATGTTGCAATGTTTGAAGAAATGGAATCAGATGAAACTACAATATCATTCGATGGTGATCGAGTTTCTGATCTTGTTAGAGAAGGTAACATTTGAATTACTTTTTAATGATTTAAAGATTTACAAATAAATTTAAATATGCATAATTAAATGTTAAATTTATTTTATTGTGCAGGAGATGCTTTTGCTGTAATTGCACCTATTGACAACGATGAAAATGTGAAGTATTATTTGATGTGTTGCACTGAACAAAAAATGAAATTATTACAAGACTATAATGATCACGGATTTCAGTATGACAAAGGGTCTATTATACTGAAAGGTTATTTTTTCAAACAAACTCGTCAAGTGGAGACTTTGTTTACTTCGAAGACCATGCCCCTGATTCCATAAGTTGTCAATATAGTCACTTGGTGTGTGCAGCACGCATAAAGTTGATAGAAGTTCAATCAAAGAAAAAATCAAAAATTAAGAAATGGAAAATGTCAAAATTCGATCATGAACGGATTATTGAGGATGGAATTCCATTGGAATTTTTTTGAGTGAAGTGTCTAACAATTTATTATCTTTGGATTAAATATGTTTTAGACCTTTCAGTACTCAACTAAAAATTGAGCTGCTTATGTTATTTGTGGTTTGCAAATGTTACAAAATTGTTTGGGTACAAGCACGTGCTCTAGTATCAACTGAAAGTAGTTTTTCTATACATGTGCATTGATTAAAAATGTTAAATATGTATTGGATATATATATTCTAGAATGAAATTAATTGTTCTTGTATATTAATTGTTCTTGTATATGTTCTCCGACCATATGGTACAAATTATTTCACTTTATTTTGTAAAGTCAGATTCGGTCCCCATATGGCCTAGCCTCGAAGGGACGAGATAACAAGTGGTTGTCCCCACTTGCCCGAATCTCAGCTTTTAAGTACAATTTTACTGTTTATGTCAAGCATCTTACATGATGTCCTAGCCAAATATAGATTCTCTTTGTTTCAAGTTTCCAGTAAAAGTTGTCACCGAATGACCTGCTCGAACTCTTGTAGTAAACACCATACCTCATCTCTCTTCCTCTCCAATATTATTAGGTTTAATTATTATAACACAAAAATCGTTCTACATTGTCAATAATTTTTTGCGCTTAGACTAAAATCAATGAACACTATTAATCCAATGTCTTTACAAGTAATGTACCATCATACATGCAATTATATCAAATTAGAAATCAACATATACAATGAAATCAATGGGGATTGTCTTGTTACAAGTAACACAATTTCAATTTACCATATGTGCAAATGTAGGTTGAAACCATCCAAAACTTTAAGTTGTAAATTGAAACCATTCAAAACTTTAAGTTTTAAAACCCTTTTGATTATATATTGTGCATCATTAAAACATTTAACATTTAAAGTTCATTAAATATCACATGCAAAATGTAGATTGAAACCATCCAAAACTGGAGTTTTAAAAACTTCACATGCCATGCCAATTATAATTCGACAATCCAACAAAAACATTTAACAAATTAAATATCACACGCCAAAGTCGTTTCAAGTTTTCGGTAAAAGTTGTCACCGAATGACCTACTAGGATATTATAAATACTAACTTTGTAAGATCATTTGGCATTCGGAAAAATTCAAAAGTCTTAGACTGTCAATCAATTTAAAGTATCATTCACCCTAGGGAGTGTAAAATATTCAATGTAGGTTGGTGACGATGCTCACTCCTAGCTTGAAGCGGCGCCAATGACCAATTCTTTAATGAATTCCAATGCACTAGACCAAAGTTGGTTCAACCTACTTGGTTTCTCACCCAAGAAATTCCAAGGATGGACTTTCTAGACAAACTGCTGAAATTGAAAAGCTTGACATGGAGATACGACAAGGTGAACAAAGACTTCAGGAACTCTTTATGGAAAGGGCTCACTTGAAGAAAAGAAGCACCACGTTGCAGGCTAAAGTCAAGAACATGGAAGATAAGATCAAGAGGGACTTTCTTGATCCGAAACCTATTGGTTTGAAGAAAGAAAATGCATGTGTTGACACACTTGGAAAAGAAGACGACCACACTATGAGGATTGGTGCACTTCGTTTGGAAGGAGTCAATATATGTCGTATTGGAGCAATTAGACAAAATTCGAAAAGGAAAGAGCTTGAACCAATTCAAGCAGACCCAGGATCGAATTGTTCTATGGAGCTTCATGAGAAGAGATATGTGAAAAGCACTGTTAAGCCATGCTAATTATAATTCAACAATGCAACAAAAACATTTAACAAATTAAATATCACACGCCAAAGTCGTTTCAAGTTTTCGGTAAAAGTTGTCACCGAATGACCTACTAGAATATTATAAATACTAACTTTGTAAGATCATTTGACATTCAGAGAAATTCGAAAGTCTTAGACTGTCAATCAATTTAAAGTATCATTCACCCTAGGGAGTGTAAAATATTCAATGTAGGTTGGTGACGATGTTCACTCCTAGCTTGAAGCAGCGCCAATGACCAATTCTTTAATGAATTCCAATGCACTAGACCAAAGTTGGTTCAACCTACTTGGTTTTTCACCCAAGAAATTCCAAGGATGGACTTTCTAGACAAACCGCTGAAATTGAAAAGCTTGACATGGAGATACGACAAGGTGAACAAAGACTTCAGGAACTCTTTATGGAAAGGGCTCACTTGAAGGAAAGAAGCACCACGTTGCAGGCTAAAGTCAAGAACATGGAAGATAAGATCCAGAGGGACTTTCTTGATCCGAAACCTATTGGTTTGAAGAAAGAAAATGCATGTGTTGGCACACTTGGAAAAGAAGACGACCACACTAAGAGGATTGGTGCACTTCGTTTGGAAGGAGTCAATATATGTCGTATTGGAGCAATTAGACAGAATTCGAAAAGGAAAGAGCTTGAACCAATTCAAGCAGACACAGGATCGAATTGTTCTATGGAGCTTCATGAGAAGAGATATGTGAAAAGCACTATTAAGCCAAGGGCTAGTTCGAAAGACATATTGGAAGAGGAAATGTTGAAGAAGATTGCGAAAGTAAGGCGCAAGACAAGGAGGAATGATGATGAAAGTTCCTTGGACTTTAGATTCATGTCTACAACCATACATGGGAAAAATTTCTCTTCTTTGATAGACACGGGGGCTACCCATAGCTTCCTAAGTCGAAAGGCAGCTTCATCTCTTAGAAAGAGGAAGGTTAGCATCGAGAAAGAGTTGAGTGCTTTCAAGGCAGTCAACTCGAGGATGAAAGCAGTCACTGGTGTCATGAAAGGCACACATGTGAGAGTAGGGTCATGGTTTGGAAAGATAGACTTAAGAGTCATTGACATGGATGATCATTCTATTATGGACCATACCAATGATGGACCGAGACATTCTCTTAATTCTTGTGATCAATATTAAACTATTTTATGAAAGATAGATAAACCATTTAAATATTTAGCTCAAACTCTTGTAGTAAACACCATACCTCAAGTCTCTCTTGCTCTCCAATATTATTAGGTTTAGTAATTATAACACAAAAATCATTCTACATTGTCAATAATTTTTTGCGCTTACACTGAAATCAATGAACACTATTAATCCAATGACTTTACAAGTAATGTACCATCATACATGCAATTATATCAAATCGGAAATCAACATATACTACATAATGAAATCAATGGGGATTGTTTTGTTACAAGTAACATTTCAATTTACCACATGTGCAAAAGTAGGTTCACATTCTATCATTCATGTAGTTTTAAAAACTTCAGATACCATTAGAATTATAATTCAACTATCCAACAAAAACATTTAACATTAAATATCACATGCCATGCCAATTATAATTCAACTATCCAACAAAAATATTTAGCATTAAATATCACATGTCAAATGTAATTCAATGACAAGATTACTTCACATTCACATGCCAAAAGTACTAAAACCATCCAAAGAACACTGAAATCAATGAACAAGTTATTAATCCAATGACTTTACAAGTAATGTACCATCATATGTATGCAATTATATCAAATCAAAAATCAACATATATAATGTAAAGAAATCAATGGGGATTGTCTTGTTACAAGTAACATTTCAATTTACCACATGTGCAAATGTAGGTTCACATTCCATCATTCATGTAGTTTTAAAAACTTCAAATGCCATGCCAATTATAATTCAACTATCTAACGAAAACATTTAACATTAAATATCACATGCCATGCCAATTATAATTCAACTATCTAACAAAAACATTTAACATTAAATATCACATGCCATGCCAATTATAATTCAACTATCCAACAAAAACATTTAACATATGTCCAAAAAATATATTGTAATAAAATATGTCCAAAAATTGTAAATCTCACTCAAGTATCAAACTGTATCAAGTTTAACAAATTTTAAAACCATCTAAATTTTGAAATAAAATCAAATCTACTGTATATCTTGTCCATCAAATGGAGGATCTAGCCTCTGGGTCTCGGTTAGCTCCCTATCCTGCAAATAGGAAACCTACATACACAATGCACATGTACTTGAACATTAAAATTTGAAGTTTTAAAAATGAATGAGAATATATATATCTATAACTTCATGTAAAAAATGAAATATAACAAAAAAATCACGCAATACCTCGTAAGGTTGCCTCTCCATTTGATGAACAGGATCTGCCATAGAAACATCTCCAGTGGTAACCTGTACAATATACATGTACAATTAAATATAAATATATATATATATACATAAATAATTTATATAAATTAAAAACTTTCAAATGAAAATGCATGTCTACATATATAAACTTATTTGAACAATAATATTAAAAAAAAGAACTAAAGACAACTTCTTCAAATGCTGTGGATGTTCCTATCTCCGTCGCTAAAGTCCTCGGATTAAAAAAATCTTCTATACGAACCTAAATTCAAAAAAATTTAAATAATTCAAAATATAGATCTCTCTCTATATATCTCAATTTTTAATGGAACTTTTTGAGGTAACATAAATTTTGAACTTGTGAAAAATTGTCCATACTTGTACATCTCCCAATGAAGTAGAAGGTATATCTCCTAAAGAAGAAGAAGTTATCGGCATCCCAAAAACATCAGACGGAATCGGTACCTGTTAAAACATTTTATCGAATTATATATATACATACATGTACATGTGTGGCAACAATTATTTATTTTAGAGTCACTTAAAAAACACTAACATACATGTGCCAACATATCATGATGGTGAGACCCATCTGCATCGTTTGAGCCAGAGGTCCCGAATGTAATATTAACATTTTCATCACGCATCATGCCTGAGAACTGCAAATGGTGTTTTAACATATAATCATACATTTTTGTTAGATTAATGTACACATACAAATAAATGTATACATGTGTACATACACATGTATTTATTACAAAGTGTACACATGTATATGTAAATATAATTTCAAATCCTAAGGTCACTAACACATACCGTTCCGGTGCCCTCTTCCTCACGAAAAATTAGGTCTTGCAGACCATTGCGACAATTTATTGCGTATGTTCGGAGATCTTCAACATTCATGTTGTAAATCTCCTCATCTGTATGATAAACAAATTTGGCACGTGCATTTTCACGTGCTCTTTGTCGATTTAAGCCAAGATTGACTCCACTCAATCCGCTATGAACATTTTCGATCATAACATCTCTTGCTTCACGACTTATTTGAGAAGTCGCATCCATCTCTGATCGCAGGGTTTCGACTCGAGACGGTCGACTCACCAATGGCGGCTCAGGACGAGGCAACTCCACATCTCGCTTAGCGCCCTTACGTTGATATAATCGACCTCTCCCCAGGCCAACAAATTCTGAAGGAAGGTCATTTTAGTCTGGTTTCATATCCAAAAAAAATTCTGCATAAAACATTTGTGCAAAATAAAGAGGAACCTCATCGTTCCATGGAAGCCTTCCAAAGGCCGCAAGATGTCGACTATACAAATATTGTGCTTTGTCTGGGTGCTTGAAATACTGCACCTTCAACATCTTTCTTTTTGGCCCTTCCTTATAATTAAACATTGACTTAGCCTGCGCTCTTGAAACTCTTTTTTTTATGTCCTGCCATTTATCGGGACCTATCACTGTTTCTCTTCTCTTTCTCATCACTTCTACAAACGAATCAGTGGTTGGCCCCAAATCTTTGTACACTTTTACCATTTCACTCAATGAATGTGTAACTATTTGTAGGCTTTGTCTACTCTCAGCAGGTAGAGACAAATCCTGGAGATCTCTTTGCAATTTTGCATAAAGGCTTTGACACCTTTGTAAGGTGCATTCCGCCATGTTCATTTTCCATGGTATATCAGTAATCTCAGCCGGATAAGTTGTGCTACGTTGACAGCCTCCTTCTTCAATGTAGCGCACTGCCCTGCGTCTTTTTTGACCACTGGCTCTAACATTTTCAGCCTCTGCATCAATATATATAAAATTTCGTATATTAGAAAAAACACGTGTAAAAAAAGTCGTACAAATTTAATGAAAAAATATTGAAATTGATGGCAACCTTTATGTTGTTGGTTAACATCATCTCCAACTTGACCCTGCTGAGAACCAACCCCAGAATGATGCTGCTGAGAACCAGACCCACAGTGACCCTGTTGAGAACCAGCAGCCGTTGATTGCTGGCCTTCGGGGGAATAAATATCACCCCCTTTCTGCACCCGCTACCTCGATCGGTTGAACCTTGGCCACGCTCCATGGATGGAGTAGAAAGCCTTCTCCTCTTGCCTCCTAAAAATTAAAATATGAAACTTATTAACAACTAATTTCACTCACAAAGTTAATAAAAAAATCACTTCCATATGTACACACATGTGTGGAGATTTAAGATTATATTTAAATACCGTGAACATCCTCCAATCCCTGAGCCTCCATATGGGATTCGGCTGATCTTCGTCTTTCATCCTCCATGATATATATCTATTGGCCGACATTCACAAAATAGATTTCAAAAAATCAATACCTCAGAGTAAAATCTAGTTTGGGGCTGTTAAATCCAGTATGTTCTATATTTCTTAGAACAATAGAAGGTTTATAAAATAACATGAGAAGCAACATGAGACTTAGAATAATCATTTTCATTATCTATATGGAAGGCAAGAATGATTATATCCCCTTGAGCTTAAGCTTATGTAGTTTGTCAATTTTTATCATATATTTTTTGGTAAGTGTAAATGTTTTTTTTAGCTATAGTACAAGTCATGAGTTCCCCAATTTTACCTTATGTAAAGCATGATTCTAGGATTACTAAAATTTGTACTTGGTTTTTTAAGAATATATCAAATAAATTTTTTGAGAAGCAAATATGGCTTGTTCCTTAGAATTTGTCACTTTGAATTTCCTTCCCCATATTTCTTGTTAATGATTATAACCTTAAAATGGCTAATATTGGTTTGTCATCATCATCTAAAAATGACTTGGCAGATGAAAATTTACCATGTCAATCATCATCACTTCACACCATCTCATACATGACCCCTTCTACATATTATATGCATGAATTTTTGGAATGTCATCCTCTACCTATCCCATGAATGATTGTGACAACAGGTGAATAAAATACAATTTATAAGCAGAAGATAGTTTCTAGTTTGTCCTCCTCCATCCGCCCCATAGCTAGTGATTTCTCAATTTTCCACTTCCAACTTTCTATTCTCGAAATTCATTAGCGGCTAATTTTATCGATAGCCACACCACTATACATATAATTATCATATACACTACTACATTAATGAACTCTACGTTGTTTGTTATTGTAAAGTCCAATAACAAGCAATGTTAATTGAGTTTAGTAGTGTATATAACAATTTCTTTGACTTCCAGGTGTGTTGTGACTATTAGTAGAATTAACTACCAAAATGAATTTCCAAAATAAAATGTTGGAAGAGAAAAAATAGGCAATCACTAGATATGGAGTGCGTGGAGGAGGACAAACTTATACTAATCCTTTCCTTATCAAATTTCCTTTATTCACCTAATGTCACAATCAATCATGGTCTAGATAGAAGGGATGACCTACCATAAATTCAATCATATAATGTGTAGAAGGGTCATATGTAGATGGTGTGAAACGATGATTACAAACATGATAATTTTTCATCTACTAGGTCATTTTGAGATGATGATTACAAACCAGTGCTAGCCCATTAAAGGTTATAATCATTGGTGCCTAATTTGGGGTGGACAATTTAAATCAAGTTCGTATCAAAGTACAATTTAGCTCATTTTAGTCAAGGTTAGTTAGAAGAATTAGCTATTGGTTTCTACCTTCAATTTCCTCTGAAAATGAATGTGTACGTGCTTTTGAGAGACATTAGAGACATTAGAGTACCTTCAATTTCCTCTGAAAATGAATGTGTACGTTCTTTTGAGAGACATTAGAGACATTAGAGGAACAAGGTCCAAATTTTTGATGAAAATGTTCTATGAAAGTAAAGGGTTTTAAAGGCAAGCATGTACAAGGCATAGTTGAGCCAAATGTTCTTCAAGAAGGGCCTAATTATTTGGGTCTTGGTTATGGAAAACATGGAAAATTCTCCAAAGCCAAGGAGGCTTGTGAGGTTTGTGTTCATGATGAATGGAACATGTACATAGTTTACCTTAAAGTTGTTGTGTTTTACAAATATTAAAAAATGAAGAACTTCTATTTAGATCCATTCCAGAGATTGACTGCAGGGGCATTTACTAGATATGTCACCTTTCATAAAAGATGAGATCCAGAGGCTACCTGGCCCTTTACAGACTTTGCCTATAGAACTTGTAGAAGTAAACACTAGAGGCATTAACAATATCAAAGAACTAGACATGGGAATGTGTCTCTTTCCCTACGCAAAAAAATAATTCTTGAGGTAGTTAATCTTCATAGAGAGGTCATCAAGCAAGTCAATGTGATCATCCCTCCTTCCCTCCCTTCTAAAATAATTATGTTTTGCGGGTCAGAAAGCCAAAATATGGAGACAATTATCACCAAATCCAACGTACAATTATGCATGATGGAGAATATCTAGCACTTTCCCTTGTTAAATATATTAACAAGGGAAAGCGCTAGAGATTCTCCATCATGCATAATCGTACGTTGATGCTTATAGAGTGAAAAAACTGAAAGAATCAACTTGTAGGGTCATTTTAATGGGGGTGGAGAATTCAGGTCTTTGCAAATTCAAAGTATGGTGCATGTTGCATGAAGCAAGATGTTGAAAGTAGAGTTATGTTAGACACACTTAAATGCAACAAATATGGAAATTTGTACATGAGCTCTATTATTTGACTTATGAGTCAGTTGTTTGAAAAGGCATGTTTTGTCAACTTGTGTTTGGTTGATGGTTTTGTACACCAATATGTAAGAGTACATGGACATATTCACATGATGTGAATTTTATTTTCTTTGAAGGAGAAAAATGATGTGTTTTCAGTTTGATGGTTTTGTTTGTGACAAGACGTCACAAGATTTTGCGAAGGTCCACTCTTGAGCGAGAGCCTCATGATTGCAACCTATCCGTGAGAATCAAATGGGAGTGCATCCTTATTTTGAAAACAAGTAGGATTCTAAGCTACCTAGGACTCAAACCATCATTTTTAAATTTGAAATATAATTTGGTGTTGTTTCAATGCCTGAATCCACAACCCTAACACATGAAATCACTAATCTAATTACACATGAAATAAATAGTTATTTTCTCCAAAAACAAAAATATAACTAAAAACTAAATTCAACATAGTTGAAACAAAAAGAAGCGCCATTGAAATGTTTTGCTGACAAATGGTTAGATTTCTTATCCAATTAAGGCCTAGCATGTATTTTGATGTTTCATTAATTTCTTTGCAAATTCAAAGTATGGTGCATGTTGCATGAAGCAAGATGTTGAAAGTACATGAGCTCTATTATTTGACTTAAGAGTTAGTTGTTTGAAGAGGCATGTTTTGTCAACTTGTGTTTGGTTGATGGTTTTGTACACCAATATGTAAGAGTACATGGACATATTCGCATGATGTGATTTTTTTTTTTCTTTGAAGGAGAAAAATGATGTGTTTTCAGTTTGATGGTTTTGTTTGTGACAAGACGTCACAAGATTTTGCGAAGGTCCACTCTTGAGCGAGAGCCTCATGATTACAACCTATCCATGAGAATCAAATGGGAGTGCATCCTTATTTTGAAAACAAGTAGGATTATAAGCTACCTAGGACTCAAACCATCATTTTTAAATTTGAAATATAATGGTGTTGTTTCAATGCCTGAATCCACAACCCTAACACATGAAATCACTAATCTAATTACACATGAAATAAATATTTATTTTCTCCAAAAATAAAAATATAACTAAAAACTAAATTCAACATAGTTGAAACAAAAAGAAGCGCCATTGAAATGGTTTGCTGACAAATGGTTAGATTTCTTATCCAATTAAGGCCTAGCATGTATTTTGATGTTTCATTAATTTCTTTGCAAATTCAAAGTATGGTGCGTGTTGCATGAAGCAAGATGTTGAAAGTACATGAGCTCTATTATTTGACTTAAGAGTCAGTTGTTTGAAGAGGCATGTTTTGTCAACTTGTGTTTGGTTGATGGTTTTGTACACCAATATGTAAGAGTACATGAACATATTCACATGATGTGAATTTTTTTTTTCTTTGAAGGAGAAAAATGATGTGTTTTCAATTTGATGGTTTTGTTTGTGACAAGACGTCACAAGATTTTGCGAAGGTCCACTCTTGAGCGAGAGCCTCATGATTACAACCTATCCGTGAAAATCAAATGGGAGTGCATCCTTATTTTGAAGGAGAAATTTCAATAGGCTTTAGGAAATTTAATTTCAAGTCATTTAATTTCACTAGAAATAATTCAGAGGTACATGAAATGAATAGTATTTAGGAAGAGCAATAGTCCCTCATGGAATATGAAGAAAGTAGCCACTTCATTTTGTATATATGCATGCTTTGAGTTACTCCTCAAAAAATTTCAAAACATGTGTATTTATTACTCTACCCATCCCGATTTTCATAGGATCCATAGCACATACATTTCTATATGCCCTAGTTGTTGTAAGGCCTATTTATTTCATCACTTTCAAAGGAATTACATCAGTTGTTTCTCCTAAATCTAGCATATAGTTGTGTAATAATATTTTATTTATTAGTAGGAATATATGAAAATGTTTATGAATTACATTTTTATTCCCTTGATTCATCTTTTATAACTCTATAGGATAATCCTCAAAAGTAGGGTCATCTACCTCATCAAATTTTAAGAACTTCTTAACCTTATATATTTATTTCATATTTGCATAACTTCCACAAATGGGATAGAAACAAGATATTTTCCAAGTGTTGAAGTAAACCAACATTAATTTCATTATACACTCTTTATATAGGTATCGTTGAATGTTGTACATCTGGTACATAGATCAATTTGTTGTTTTCATTGTTTACTCTTAAAAATTATTTGAAGTGGGAGCGAAGAGTTGGTTTCTTCCTAGGTTGGCTTACATTTCCTTTAATATGTGATCCATCCCTTTCTCTAATTCATATTTTTATCTCTTCTATTAATTATGTTATTCTTTCTATGTATTATTAGTACAAGGGGGTGAAATAATTTCTTATCATTTTCTAAGTGGTGAGGTCGTTTGAATCTCCAATAGTTGTGTTGGTGTGGTGGGAACCATGCTAGGAGTTGGGTATTCCATTGATATGGTAAAGGTACTTAGTGTATGAGGAGCATCCAAAATTAGGCGGATTGGGATCTTGATGAGGGGGATATGTCACTTGATGCATGCAGTGATGATGGTATTTGATGAGTAAAGGACACATATAGATGAGATGAGTGTCTTTAACATAGAGCACTCAAGGGCATGCCATATACTAATTAACTGAGTTCGTGACATAATAAATGGTGGAAGAGGAATCATCAACATATGAGGTTGGTGTAAGTGGTGGTGCTACTATTGAGGCATGATGTGTGGTGACCAACACATCTTGATATCGTTGGAGATTGAGACAATGTTGTGTATAATGTTTGTGTTTCACATAAATAGACAAGAGGTCGTTGGTTCTTAAACCCTTATTACGTGATGAGGTGGCAACATCACATGATGGAGTGGGGAGAAATGGGGGTGCTTAAGAAATAGTTAAGCACCAATAGTTGAAGGGTATGAAGGAGACCCTTCAACTCATGAAGCATGGGGCATGAATTGGTGGGATGACCTAATGTGTCTCAAAGGGCACACGAGGGACTAACCTTAGGGGTATTTTTGGTTGAAGGTTCTTTCTAAAATAAAAATTATAAATAACTATGGAAACTTGCATTAACATGTGTGTGTGTGTGTGTGTGTGTGTGTGATCCTAAAAATACTTAGTCCAACAAGAATAAATATACTTGGAAAATATAACCAAATATATAATCAAAATGAATTTGTGAAATACAACCAACCATATAATTGAAATTACACGTATGAGCATTTTTATTATAAAAATAAAAATAAAAGTAAACTATGAAAATGATATTGTATAACAAATTATCCTACAAAAATTATTGTAGAAAATTTTCAAAATTGAAATGCAACCTTAAATTCCTTGCATTCTTTCATCAACTTTGTTAATAATTGAATAGTCTACTAGTTGACTATATTACAAACTGCAATGAATATTGTCTTTTCCTAATGTTCATTATGAAAATGGATCCTCACGTTAATGTGATAGGATCTTTTTCATCTCTCAAGTTACTAGGTCAAAGCATCCTAATGGGTAAATTAATTGTGAGATAAATTACTTGCATTAAATGTCAATCCAGGTTCTTATACTTCTAAAGTACACTTGCACAATATATGCTAAGCAATTAACTCTCAATCAAAAATGGAAATTAACCTATGGAAATGATTGCAATACTCAAAGAAAACCAATTAATGAAAATATCTAAATGAGCACAAACACGTTATTTATCAAAGACTAGCATATATCAAAGCATCGAATTCAGAACTGGAAACAAATTATTCTAATTCTATACTATGAAATCTTTTTGAAATTTGATTCTATCAAACATAAAGGTAAATCCTATTCTATTGGACTTGGAAATGAATTTGATCTATTGAACTTGAAAGCAATTCTAAGCTCTTGAATTTGAAAGAAATTCTAATCATGTGAAATTAAATGACTTGAAATTAAATTTCCTAAAGCCTATTGAAATTTAATTTTTTTTCTTTGAAGGAGAAAATGATGTGTTTTTAGTTTGATGGCATAATATACCAAGACATGTGTTTTTTTTTCTTTGAAGGAGAAAATGATGTGTTTCCAAATAAATTTTCTTGAAATGATTTAAAGAAGTCTTTCTTTATGTGATAATGAGAAAGTTCAAGCAAATGAAAATTTATTATATTTTTGGATCACTCTTACATCATCTTAGTCTTAAAAAATCAAATAATTTCTAACCTTACAATTAAAATAATATTTTTTTCATAATTAATAAATTATTTATTTAAAATAATTAAATAAATTTGACATGCACAATCTTTTTATTATATTTTAAATTTGTTACTTTTACTCTATTTTTACATCAATAATATATAATCTCAGTTTGAAAACATGCAAATATTTTTTTTAATTTGCTACTTTTAAATCGCTAATACATATTCTCAAAAATAGAGGGGCCGGTTAATAAAGAAACTTATTGGATCTTGGAGCATCTCAGTGATGAGCTTACAAGAAGAGTTGGTGCCAGAAAGGAAGGGGAATCCAACTCTGAAGACCTCTCCTTAACATAACGAGCAATCGAGTAGCAAATAAGTTTTGGTATTATATCTAAAAATATGGCATCGAACACAGTTGATTTAATGCTGCCTTTGGGTTCCTAAACACCATTTAAATTCAGATCACACTATTTTTCTAACATGTTTGATTTAACTACCTGGTTTGGGTTCATAAACTCCATTTCATTCACAACACACGATTTTTCCTGATTCGCAAGTCGAACTGTTTTCAGATTCTTATCCTTTCGAAGTTTTAGAGATGAGGCAAAATATAGGAACTCTCCGCTTTCACTTCTAGTAGCTTCTAAATTTATTAAATTTGAAACTTTAACTTTTCAAACTTTTCAGTTTCTCTTTTGAATTTTTTGTTTGCAATTTTGTAACTAGAAAATTTAGCTCTCATTCGATTGATCATCTACTTCATAGATGCAACTACATTCCCTATTCGAATTGGCAAAGCTTTGTCAAAACTTGTAAATATCTACCCACAGGTGAGTGGTCTGTTGGCACACTGAACTGACCCATGTAAGTGTCTTGCTGTGAAGACAATTTTTAAAGGAAAGAAAATAAGTAAACACGAAGTCAAGAATTTATAGTGTGTTATGTTGAAAAATTTCCTTCATTGAACAAATAGATAGTCAATAGTCGATGAACAAATAGATAGTCAAAAGTTGCTGATTTAGACTGGCAAAGACAATAGAGGTTAGTACCCACGAAGCCTCTTTTCAGCAGATTATCCCCTGGGTATTTTAGCAGATTATCCAGGGGGAAGATGCTACACTCCTAAGTGAGGAAGACGCTATACTACGAAGTGTTGGATGTAAATTTTTTTCTGGGTGAGGCAAGGTGTTGGTGCCTTTGATGACAGAGACACCTCCTTTATAGCACAAATACTTAGCCTAGAGACAATTGTAAATATTATTTGCAGAGAAAAAAAGAGAGAGAGATCTAAAAATGACATTTGAGTTTTCCTTGTTCGAGTATTTGAGTTTAAAATGACGAAGCACATGGAATGAGAAAACGATGGCAGACGAACATACCGGCAGATTTTAATGATGGCGCCCGTAACAACGACCAGCAGCAGCTCGACCCATCGCGGCAATCATCAACACAGCAGAAAAATCGCGCGCCAACAATGAAAACAGTAACCTTACTACTTTCGCGGGCGATTTATTTATAAAAAAATAGTTCGGCCGAACTTCAAAGTTCGGCCGAACTCCTATTGCCGGTTTTCCAAACCTCCGGCAAAAATTCTGTTTGCTGCGCCGTCACTGTGCCGTCAATCTAAACGGACTCAAAAGTTCGGCCGAACTATTGCCGAAAAAAAATTTCCACCTCCGATTCTCACAAAAGTGTAACCGAGCTTCACGTTTCCGCCCAAGAATATTCCATTAATTGTAATCACAATTTTATAAATTTATTGCATAACTATTATATTCATTCTTAGAGTAATCTGACATGAATATTTTTATTTGGACAGGTGTTTGAATCTCCAAGGAAACTTTAATCACTTGAATTTCCAAGGAAACTTTAATCACTTGTTGGTGGGTTGTTGATATCATCAATTAAAAGGGCTTTGGTACCCTAGTCTAGGCTCATATTCCTTTCTAAGATTCAAAGGCAAAATTTGTAGATATTCATTATTCAAATTTACCATACGTGTGGTAAAGTATGGCAATTTGAGATTTTCAACATCTTTCAGTTCAAAAGATTCATATTTTGGCTTCACCTTTATCTTGTTATAATTTATCCAAATGAAATAATACAAATGTTTGCTAGAGTAAGAAATTGGGGGAACAATGTAAATGTTTGCTAGGGTAAGAAATTGGGGGAACAATGTAAATGGGATTTGGATGAAACCTGAGAGAGCTATATCAATTGCAAGAAATATTGAATCCTAAATAAAGTTGGCATATGCAAAGAGGGTGTGGATAAGAGGGAGGTACGGGATCGATTGTGTCTAATATCTGTAGCATACTCCCGGATTCTCTGCCTAATGGATTGACCCGTTTCTCCAATATTGGGAGTTCCACATGAACAAGGAATCATTTAAACACCTTTCATGTCCTTAGAAGAAATAACGTCTTTGCTTCATTCAAACCTCTCTGCACTATTAGAAATTCTCTTGGGTCTCTTAAGGACCCTATCGACCCCAAGGACATGAAATATGTTTACATGATTCCTTGTTCAGTGGAACTCCATATATTGGAGAAACAAGTCGATCCATTAGGCAGAGAATCTTGAGCATGCTATGGATATTAGACACAATCGATCTCGTACCTCAGCACTTGTGAAGCATGTAGAGAATCTTGTCACCATGTTTGTATTGAGGGCACCAAAGTCGTTGCCAAAGTAGATCACTTACACCATAGGAAATCAAGGGAGGCGATCGAAATTGAACGACATGCTAAGAATATCAAGCGAGATGATGGTTGGAAATTAAGTAAGAGCTGGACTCCTGCTCTCGCTAGGTTATATATATATATATATATATATATATATATATATATATATATATATATATATATATATATATATAATTTATTTATTTCATTTTTATTTAATTAAGTTATTAATTAATTCATTGATTTATTTTATTTATTTATTTACATATTTTTGTTATTTATTTATTAAATTAAAAAATTTAACCCTCCTTATTATATTTAATTTAAATTAAATAATAATTTATATAAAACTTTCTTAATCGTTTTAATTAAAATTTCTTAACCTATTTTTAATAAAAAATTAATTTAATTTAAATTCTTAACTAACCCATTTTTAATAAGAACTTCTTAACCTTATTTTAATAAAATTAATTTTAATTAATTAATTAATTTTATTTTAATTAAATGATTAATTAATTAATTTACTTATTTATTTACTTATTTTTTGTTTTTATTTATTTATGTATTTTCATTTTATTGTTATTTATTTATTAAATATTTTAACCCCCCTATTATATTTAAGTTAATTAAATTAATAATTTATATAAAAATTTCTTAACCCATGTTTAATAAAAAATTTTAATTTGAATTCTTAACCAACTCATTTTTAATAAAAAAAATTAATTTGAATTCTTAACTAACTTTCTAACGGCTAGTTTTTTAGCAGCTATTTCTGGGAAATAATGCATCTCCTTTATTTATTTATCAAGATCGATTAGTTTCTCCACCTTGTCATGAGGATGAACCACATTTTTTGGTTCGAAACATCAACCTATTCCTAATGATGTGATTAATCCGAAAGACATTTTATCTAAATACATTTTAAAATTAAAACTATAGGAAATTGTTTTTCTTCCTAAAAGTTATGAATACAAATCAAGACTTTATACTGAAAGAAGAAGGATATAAAACAAATTTCCATGCTACTCAAGTCCTTTATTTCCAAATTAAATTCTAATGGAGCTTTGAAAACAACCTAAGTTGTGAGGGATAGGAGGCATTATAACAAAGGGGGATTCACTTTTGTCTTTGCATACACTACAAACAATGAATTACAAACAACGTGGTAAATTCAAGACATGCAAGAAATGTATGCACTCTAACATTAATGTAGACTAGCATATCTTAACCAAAGAGATTCTAACCAAGCTCCAAAATGCATGGAACTAACTAAATGCCATGTAATTTTAGCAACAATCAATTGAAGTAACCCATTGGCTAGATATGTAATTAGTTATTAAAAGGGATTCTAAGTTATTGATAAACAAGGTGGGAATTAAAATAAAGGATAACATGAAATCAAATGAACAAATGAATTGGTGTATCTAATCAATGTTAATAGAGAGCATTAAATTAAGAGAATTAATCAAGAAAGATGATCCTTTTTCCAACAATCCTCTAATAATAATGATCAATTGGAAGCTATCACAATATTGGTTGATGGACTAGAGGGAGAGATAACTCTTCAACAAATAAGGATGGATCATGGCTAGTTAGATAGTCACTCCTATTTATGAAGACACATATTGTAAGAACTTCCCTATCTCTAGGGACCATGGAAGCCTTTAGATATCAATAATGGAATTATGTTATAAAATCTCATTTATCTTATTTTTACCATAAACTACTTCTTATTAAAAACTTTTAAGTACATATATTAAATATAATTTATTGCAAGAAAATGGATCCTACTCATATATAATTTCTTATCAACAAATTTTAAGTATATATTAAATATAATTTATTGCAGGAAAATGGAAACTACTAATACATACTATTTCTCATTCACTCTGGGTAAGTCTATGTTTCTTCTTTTTCCCAAACCATATATATTGTTTTTGAATTACTTTTGCACTCCATTAAATTTAATGGAAATTTTTAGCTCTAAGTTACTCCATGGTAAGTTATGACTCTGCACTACTTTGAATTGTATGTGATTTTGTTAGACTCAAATATATAGTTAGTTTATATTTTGGATTTTCTTTAAGTTTAGATTATGTACCACAATATTTCTATAGATCTTAGATCTTAAACTTATTTCCTTACACTTAAGAAAAATGAACTCTTAATTAATAAAAAGAATTAACAAAAAGAAAATCAATATTTTACATCTAACTCTAAGAATAAATAAATGATTTCAATGAATCACCAATATCCAATGAATATTTAATAATTCCATGTGATCATAAATAAAACTATCATTAAAAAAAAATCTATACGATATCTGTTAACGCCTATCCTTTCACCACATATATGAAGCGCGCATAGTAAAACCTATCCTAGGCTTTGATCATAGTATGGATGAAACACATGTATCATGAACATAAATCATGAAAAAAGGCTGACAAGCAGTTATGAATGAAGGTATAAGGAAAGGTTGACAAGAAGAAGGGGAGTCCAACGGTTTTTTTATTAAATATAAATTGAGCTCATATCTTCACTATGACTCTCTGTTGAAAAGTGTAACTAAGATTGGTCTTGATATTGACTGTGTAATTATGAATTTTTGTAAAGAAGAATACAAAGATAATAAATGTATTTTGTTGTAATTTCTTCATGGGTTTCATGAGCAAGATTTTATTATAGGTCAATAGACTTCTTCGTGATGTCTATAGGGGTTTGTCTTCTAGTGTAATTAAGAGTCATGATTATCAAGTGTCTAGTCTGAAGAATGTATCCAAGACTTTGTGGAAGAAAGGCTCATAACAACCCTCATTCAATGCTGGAAATGATGTGACAAAGTCGACTTATAATCAGTGATGAAGTTGGCCTTCATACAGTAAAGATGTCAACCTAAAAATTTTATTATATGGTCAGCCTAAAAGCCAGACAATGCACTATATATACCCTAGATCTTGCGGCTCATTTGCTCTGGATAGATTGCGGATCTCTCATTAATTTCCAAAGTGAAAAGTGTGGATACATCTGAGTTATAAGTGTGGTATTATGCCTGATAGTAGTACAAGTCTCTCTAAGATTTTTGTAGCGTAAAGGAAACCTGGAATATGTGGTGATAGTTCTGAAGAAAGGATGCAGATCAGCCAGTAGAATTTGCGGACTTCATGAATAAGTGAATCTGATATATATACACTTGGATCAGGGTCTAAAAGGTATAAAAAGGAACTACGTTCAAGCTTATTGAAGACTTCATATTAGTACAACAGTAAGGATTGAGGATGAAAATAAGTGTAGATATCATAGCTTGATAATGAGAAAATAAAAGAAAGGTAAATCAAAGATTTACCTTCCTACATTTAGTACATATAATGAAAGAAATATAGCTCAAGTGATCATGAAACAAGAATAAGTATAACCAAAGACTAAGTCAAGGAAGATATACTTAGAGACCGAGTTCTCTAGAGGTGGTGCAGGTCAGTGAAAGTTGTTGCAGAAGAGAACGATAAAAGTTGTGAGCATACAAAGAAGCAGTGACAAGGTCTTGGAGGCATTCCTAGTTCAAGGGTCTGGGTCTTGGTCATGGTACTTGTCATTTGAATATCTATAAGAAGAATTCCTTGGGGGTTTTCCTCTCCAAGACGGAGAGGTTTTTCCCTGGCTCTAGGAACCTAATTTTTGTGTCTTGTGTATTTTGATAATTGACTTGATAAAAGACCAAATAAACTAATGAAGAGAAGACATAAGTAACTCAAGCAAGCTCACAAGTATTATCAAGAAGAGAATTTGAATTAATCTCCGACCCTCCAAATTCTCAACATGGGATCAGAGCTAAGGTGCTAAAGACAAGGGCCACTTAGCAAGGAGACACTCAGGGAAGCAAGAATCAAAGTCAAAATCAAATTTTGCATTGAAGAGCCAAATCAATTTTCAATGAAGACATTGTTAGAAGAGGACGCCATCTTTTGAAGATATCCTTTATCATCAAGGATCCAAATACACCTACATTGGATATTTCAATATTAGAGGAAGCTCTTGACCTCATCTACATCATCATCAAGGAAGCTACAAGCCACTCTACTCAAGTAAGTATTTATGACCTTACTTAAATCTGTCAACATGACTTATTGTAAAGGAAGCAACAAGCTGGTTGGGTCATCAAACTTTAGTGCATGGAAGAAGAGGAAAAAGTTAAATTTATTGAAGACAAAGTTATGGACTATGTCGAAGGATCTACAATTCAATCGCCAAAAGAAAATGCTCTAGCTCATGCCAAGTACATGAAGGGAGAAGTTAGAGCCCAGAGGATTCTCATAGAATCCATTAAGGACTCTCTCATTCCCTATGTATCAAAACTAAAGTCTGCAAAAGAAATATATGAGAAACCAATGGAGCTATTCTTTGTGAGTACTACAGGAGAAGCAATCTCTCTAAGACAAGAACTATACAAATTAAATTTTCAAGAGAAGAAGGAATCATTTCATACTTCATGAGGATTTCTGAAATAAGAGATCAACTACAGGAACTAGGAGAAGTAATGTCTGACACTGAGATGACTACAGTGGTGTTGAATGCTCTACCAGAAGAATGGGGAAACTTCACTTCAAGAATATATGGAAGAAATAAGCCACACCATTCCATGATTTATGGTCTCTATGTAAATTAGAGGAAACAAGACTGAAATCCAAAGTTGATACAGACAAAGTGAAGGGAATCAATCCTTTGTAGCCATATACAGGAAGCAAGGAAGATTCGAAAAATTTGGTCCTCGGAAAAAGAGAAAGAAAAAGAAAAAAAAAGAAAAAAGAAAAAAAAATATATATATATATATATGGAAAAAGTATGATGCTTTGGATGTAATGAACTTGGGCATTATAAAAGAGATTTTCCTCAATCTGAAAAGGACAAGATGAAAAGGGAAGAAGCCCCTATCTTAGATATGGGGGAAGAACCTGATGTAAAGAAATCTAAGAAAGAAGAATCAAAGGATCTCTACTATGATTGAGATCATCTTCTCCTTTAAGTTCTTTTTGTTGGTTGTAAAATAGTATGATAGGAATCAATGTATCTTAGTAGCATCATGATAGAAGCATGGTAGGAGCTCTTGGTAAAAAAACTCCTGGAAAACCTCTCTGATAACAATACTGATGGAAGGCAATCATCAAGATCAAGGGTCATCATGGAAACATGTGCTAAATTTTTCTAATGAATTTCTCTATGAATTCGCTGATTAGAAAGAAATAAGAATGGCTTCATCAAGAATTCTATGCTACATAATTCTAGGATGTGATAACATATTGATGAAGCTAGCCAAGAGAATGAAGCTCTTCATTCTAGTGAAATTTCTACAGGATGACTCAAAGGAAAAAGGTATGAGGTATATATATGTATTTATATGCTAACCTTGGATGCTATGAAGTCATGTCATATGGTTGCAGGTAATTGACTTCTATATTTAGAAGTCTGATCTATGGAAGAGGATCTCTCTTGGTGCACTGACATATGAAATCAACATAATATATCCTCATATGGAATATGAGGTGGTTGTATATGAACAACTTTAAATTGGAAGTTACTGGGAGTGAAGATGTGCAAAAAGGAAGAGATCATGAAGTGAAACCATTTCAAGAGGTAGTTATCATCCGGAAGCCAAAAATATGTGACTAGAATATCTCCTGGGAGGATATGTATACTCTGATAGAATTCTGGTAAAGACAAAGACACTTGACAAAAAATATCATTAGGAGATGTGTCAATCTGAATAAAGGATTTCGATGCCTACAGGAAGATGTCATGGTGATAGATCATCACTTAGGTAACTTTTGTTTTAAAAAGTTCATACGTATATGTTTATATGGATGAAATTGTGTATGGCTACTAATCATGAGAAAGGATATAAGATCCTTGGAGATGATTTGAAAGAAAGCAGCATGTCATAAAAGGTGGACCAGATAAGAAATACAGATGAATCACTTTCTGGTAGATGACATGACCCATGAATTAAAGGTGATGGATGATCTGTGCCCTATGGAGCTAAAGTTGAAGATTCCTCAATATCGAAATCCATGACATCGAGGGGAGGAATTATTCATGACTAGCTAGGTGTCTCACAATTGCTGTTGCAGGTCCGTGATTGAGAGGGAGCCTAGTGATAAGTTGCTTACTTGGAAGAAACTGGGTAATTCCTAAGAATGAGCTTAGGTACATTCCTTATACAGGAATGAGTACATTCCCTATACAGTAATGAGTACATTCCCTATGGAATAGGTCTTCCCTGGCTGAGAGGGAGACTTAGACACATAATTCTGGTTGTCAGTTAGGAAGACAAAATGGAGGATTGGGTAATCATCTGGAATTCGATACTCTTTGAGAATGTGTTAGGGAATTCAATATAAGAGTATATTCAGGGACCAATATTCTTTGAGGTCTAGATACCCAAGAGAAGAATAGTCCAAGAAGATCATACTTTGGGAACACCCCGGTGGAGTATGTACCTTGGAGAGACAATGACTATCATGCTTATAAGTCATATGTCTCACCAGCATTGTAGCCTATTGTCTCATTGAGAGATGGGGTTGTTAGTCAAGGCCTTGCACTAGGACAATGTTGGTTGATATGATGTTATACAGATGTGATTACCAATCTGATTCTTCTTATGAGATTCTTCAGTTTGAAAGTGACCATGTACATGTATGAAAAGCTCCCTAGTTAAGAGGGAGTGTTGAAAAGTGTAACTAGAATCAGTCTTCATATTGACTATGTAATTATGAATTTATGTAAAGAAGAAGACAAAGATAATAAATGTATTTTGTTTTACTTGCGTCATGTGTTTCATGAGAAATATTTTAGTATAGGTCAATAGACTTCTTCTCGATGTCTATAGCGTTTTGTCTTCTAGTGTAATTAAGATTCAAGATTATGAAGTGTATAGTTTGAAGAATGTCTCCAAGACTTTTTGGAATAAAGGCTCATAACAACCCTCATTCAACACTGAAAATGATGTGATAAAGTTGGCTTATAATCAATGATGAAGTCAGCCTTTATACAGTAAAGATGTTGGCCTAAAAAGTGTATTTTATGGTCGGCCTAAAAGCCATACAGTGCACTATATATAGCCCAGATCCTGCAGCTCATTTGCACTAGATATATTTCAGATCTCTCTGTAATTTCCAAAGTGAAAAGTGCGGATACATCTGAGTTATAAGTGCGGTCTTATGATTGGAATTAGTACAGTTCTCTCTAAGATTGTTGTAGCGTAAAGGAAACCTGGAATATGTGCTAATAGTTTTGAAGAAAGGATGTGGATCAACCAATAGAAGCTATGGACTTTAGGAACTAGTAAATATGATATATATACGCTTTGATCAGGGTCTAAAAGCTATAAAAAGGAATTGTGGTCAAGCTTAGTGAATACTTCAGATCAGTACAACAGTAAGGATTGAGGATGAAAAGAAGTGCAGATATCATAGCTTAACAATGAGAAAATAAAAGAAAGGTAAATAATAGATTTACCTTCCTACCTTCAGTACACATAAGGAAAGCAATACATCTCAAGTGATCATGAAACAAGAAGAAGTATAACCGAAGACTAAGTCAAGGAAGATATAATTAGAGACTGAGTTCTCTAGATGTGGTGCAGGTCAGTGCAAGTTGTTGTAGAAGAGAAAGATCAAAGTTGTGAGCATACAAAGAAGCAGTGACAAGGTCTTCGAGAAATTCCTAGTTCAAGGGTCTGGGTCTTGGTCATGGTACTTGTCATTTGAAGATCTATAAGAAGAATTCCTTGTGGTTTTTCCTCTCCAAGAGGGAGAGGTTTTTCCCTGGCTCTAGGAGCTTGATTTTTTTGTCTCATGTATTTTGATAATTGACTTGATGAAAGACTAAATAAACTAAAGAAGAGAAGACATAAGTAGCTCAAGTAATTATCAAGAAGATAATTTGAATTAATCTCCGGCCGCCCAAATTCTCAACATGGGATCAGAGCTAAGGTGCTAAAGACAAGGGCCACTTAGCAAGGAGACACTCAAGGAAGCAAGAATCAAAGTCAAGTTAAAAGTTTGTGTTGAAGAGCCAAATCAATTTGCAAGGAAGACATTGTTAGAAGAGGACATCATCTTTTGAAGATACTCGTTATCATCAAGGATCCAAATACACCTACATTGGAGATTTCAATATTAGAAGAAGCTCTTGACCTCATCTTCATCATCAACATAGAAACTGCAAGCCACTCTACTAAAGTAAGTATTTATGACCTTACTTAAATTTGTCAAGATGACTTATTGTAAAGAAAGCAACAACTGGTTGGATCATCAAACTTTAGTGCATGGAAGAAGATGGCATATTTGAATTTAATTGAAGCTAAAGTTATGGACTACATCGAAACATCTACAATTCAACCACCAAAATAAAATGCTCCAGCTCATGCCAAGTACATGAAAGGATAAATCAGAGCCCAAAGGATTCTCATACAATCCATTAAGGGCTCTCTCATTCCCTACGTATCAAAACTAAAGTCTGCAAAAGAAATATATGAGAAACTGGTGGAGCTATTCTCTACAAGAGAAGAAATTTCTCTGAGATAAGAGCTATACAAAATGAAATTGTCAAGAGAAGAAGGAATCACTTCATACTTCATGAGGATTTTTGAAATAAGAGATCAACTGCAGGAATTGGGAGAACTAATGTACGAAACTGAGATAACTACAGTGGTGCTGAATGCTCTACTAGAATAATTTGGAAACTTCACTTCAAGTTTATACGGGAAGCGAGAAGCCACACCATTCCATGATTTATGGTCTCTATGTAAGATAGAGGAAACAAGACTGAAAGCAAAATCTAATACAGGACAAAGTGAAGGGAATCAAGGCTTTGCAGCCATATACAGGAAGAAAGGAAGATTCAAAAAATTTGGTCCTTAGAATAAAAGAAGAAATATGGACAAAGCACGATGCTTTAGCTGCAATGAACTTGGGAATTATAAAAGAGATTGTCCTAAATCTGAAAAGGACAAGAGGAAAAGGGAAGAAGCCCATATCTCAAACATGAGGGAAGAACTCGATGCAAAGAAATCTAAGAAAGAAGAAGTGAGGAATCTCTACTATGATTGAGATCATCTTCTCCTTTAAGTGATTTCTGTTGGTTGTAAAATAGTGTGATAGGAAGCAATGTATCTTAATATCATCATGATAGAAGAATGGTAGGATCTCTTGGTAAAAAAACTCCTGGAAAACCTCTCTGATAAAAATACCAATGGAAGGCAGTCATCAAGATCATGGGTCATTATGGAAACAAGTGCTTTTTCTAATGAAGTTCTCTATGAATTCACTAGTTAGAAAGAAAACATAATGGTTTCATCAAGACTTCTATGCTACAAAATTCTGGGATGTGATTACATATTGATGAAGCAGGTTAAGGGAATGAAGCTCTTCATTCTAGTGAAAATTCTACAGGATGACTCAAAGGAAAAAGGTATGAGGTATATATATGTATTTATATGCTGACACTAGATGATGTGAAGTCATGTCATATGGTTGCGGGTAATGGACTTATATATTTAGAAGTTTGATCTATGGAGGAGGATCTCTCTCGGTGCATTGACAGATGAAATCAACATAATATATCCTCATATGGAATATGATCAAGTGGTTGTATATGAACAAGGAACTGTAAATTGGAAGTTCCTAGGAATGAATATGTGCAGAAATGAAGAGATCATGAAGTGCAACCATGTCAAGAGGCAGTTATCATCAGGAAGCTAAAAATACGTTAATAGAATATCTCTTGGGAGGATATGTAGACTCTAATAGAATTCTGGAAAAGAAGAAGACCCTTGACAAAACATATCAATAGGATATGTGTCAATCTTAATAAAGGATGTCAATGCCTAAATGAAGATTTCATGGTGATAGATAATCACCTAGGTAACTTTTGTTTTAAAAATTTCATACATATATGCTTATCTGGATGAATTTGTGCAGGGTTTCTAATCATGAGAAAGGATGTAAGATCCTTGGAGATGATTCGAAAGAAAGCAACATGGCATAAAAGGTGGACCAGATAAGAAATATAGATGAATCACTTTATGGTAGATGACATGACTCATGAATGAAAGATGATGGATGACATGTGCCCTATGGATATAAAGTTGAATATTCCTCAATATCGAAATCCATGACATCGAGGGGAGGAATTATACATGAGCAGCTGGGTGTCTCACCATTGTTGTTGCAAGTCCATGATTGAGAGGGGGCATGGCGATAACTTTCTTACTTGGAAGAAACTAGGTAATTCCTAAGAATGAGGTTAGGTACATTCCTTATATAGGAATGATTACATTCCCTTGTGGAATAGGTCCTCCCTGGCTAAGAGGGAGAGATAGACACATAATTCTAGTATTCACTTTGGAAGACAGAATGGAGGATTGGGTAATCATCTATCATTCGATACTCTTTGAGAATGTGTTAGGGCATTTAAGATAATAGTATAGTCAGGGACTGATATTATTTGAGGGCTAGCTACCCAAGAGAAGAATAGTCCAAGAAGGTCATACTTTGGGAACACCTGGGTGGAGTATGTACCTTGGAGAGACAATGATTATCGTGCTTATAAGTCATATGTCTCACCAGCATTGTAGCCCACTGTCTCATTTAAGATGGGGTTTTTAGTCAAGGCATTGCACTAGGAAAATGTTGGTTGATATGATGCTATACAAATGTGATTACCAATCCGATTCTTCTTATGAGATTCTTCAGTTTGAAAGTGACCATGTACCTGTATGAAAAGCTCCCTAGTTAAGAGGGAGTGCTGAAAAGTGTAACTAGGATCGGTCTTCATATTGAATATGTAATTATGAATTTATGTAAAGAAGAAGACAAAGATAATAAATGTATTTTTTTGTACTTATTTCATGTGTTTCATGAGCAATATTTTATTATAGGTCAATAGAATTCTTCTTGATGCCTATAGGGGTTTGTCTTCTAGTGTAATTAAGAGTCATGATTATGAAGTGTCTAGTCGGAAGAATGTCTCAAAGACTCTGTGGAAGGAAGGCTCATAACAACCCTCATTCAACACTGGAAATGATGTGATAAAGTCGGCTTATAATCAGTGATGAAGTCGGCCTTTATACAGTAAAGATGTCGGCCTAAAAAGTTTATTGTATGGTCAGACAATGCACTATATATACTCTAGATCCTGCGGTTCATTTTCACTGGATAGATTGTGGATCTCTCTGATATTTGCACAGTGAAAAGTGTAGATACATCTGAGTTATAAGTGCGGTCTTCTGACTGGAAGTAGTACAGGTCTCTCTAAGATTGTTGCAATGTAAAGGAAACCCGGAATATGTGCTAATAGTTCTGAAGAAAGGATGTGGATAAGCTAGTAGAAGCTGCGAACTTCAGGAACAAGTAAATCTAATATATATACACTTGGATTAGGGTCTAAAAGGTATAAAAAGGAACTGCGATCAATCTTAGTGAAGACTTCACATGAGTACAAAAATAAGGATTGAGGATGAAAAAACGTGCAGATATCATAGCTTGATAATGAGAAAATAAAAGAAAGGTAAATAAGAGATTTACCTTCCTACCTTCAATACACATAAGGAAAGAAATATATCTCAAGTGATCATGAAACAAGAAGAAGTATAACCGAATACTAAGTCAAGGAAGATATAATTAGAGACCGAGTTCTCTAGAGGTGGTGCAGGTCATTGCAAGTTGTTGCAGAAGAGAACGATCAGAGTTGTGAGCATACAAAGAAGCAGTGACAAGGTCTTGGAGACATTCCTAGTTCAAGGTCTAGGTCTTGGTCATGGTACTTGTCATTTAAAGATATATAAGAAGAATTCCTTGCGGGTTTTCCTCTCAAAGAGGGAGAGGTTATGCACTAGGTCTAGGAGCCTAATTTTTGTGTCTCGTGTATTTTGATAATTGACTTGATGAAAGACTAAATAAACTAAAGAAGAGAAGACATAAGTAACTCAATTAATTATCAAGAAGAGAATTTGAATTAATCTCCAGCCCTATAAATTCTCAACACCCTCTACTTTTCTCTATTTTCACTTACACCTTACCACTGTACACTATTGGATTACTTACAACTTACCAATGTACGCTACCTTGTTAATCGAGTGTGTTCCATTTAACGATGCAAAATGAAGAGACCCATTTAGGAATACATAATGAACATAAGAAATAGGAAAATGTTAGTTTATTGGAATATGACATGGAGGATTAATTCACACATATGACAAATGAATTTGTGAATGCAATATAATTTATAAGGATTTTCAATGTAGAGACCACATTTTAGAATAATCAGCATAAGTTTATTTTATTTCAAATTTAATGGAACTAAAAGATCTAAGTTCCATATTTGCACTATAAATGTCCCTTATCGCTATTTTCACTGTCATTAAGTTAGTCAAATTAATGTAGCTTTACCTGTATATCACATCGCATTCTTAAGTTTTTAGAGTGGGAAATAGATATTTCAACTTTTATACTGTAATGGATTCCAAAATTGTAAGAAGTCATAATTAGCTTGAATTTCTGTTATTGAAATACTGTGAGAGGATTTGAATTTTAAGTACTTGTAATTTTTTACGTAGTCCCAATTCTCTTTGTCGTGCATTTAATTTGTCCCTGAATTTACTCTTGAATTTTTGAATGTAAATTTCTATATTACTCTGAGATTTACTTCTTACAATTTGCTTGAAGTGTGGTTGAAAAAAACATGATTCATTTCAGTAGAAACTGGAACCTGGGGAAAACAATTTTAATTATAGGATGAAAAGACAGTGTAGCAAACGACCCATGGAGTTACCGACCTGGGGATTCCAATATATTTGTGGAAGTTCAAAGCAAGAGGATGCATGATGATAATGATTACATAAGTTTAGTAGGGAAATGAAATGAAATAACACAGGCGGCCAACAAGAGTTGAGATTAAAAAAAAAAAAAAAACCATAACTTTTATTACCAAAATTTTGTGTCCTTTGAACCTAGAGAATTGCAACCAATACATTCATTTACAAAATACATTCATAATATACATCTTATATTCTGGCGGTTGAGCAACCATCATGTTGGAGCAGCAATAGGTGATCGATCCCTTTCCCTGTGCACCAAATTGAACTCTGTTTCAATTTTAGTTTGGAGCCCAACAATTGAGAATCTAAGATACACCACACATCACAGTGAATCGTCCTTTAGTTCTGATTTTTTCAGCAGGTGATCGATTCCACTCCCTATACCTCTCTATCGAAACTGAATTGAATTGTATTCCAATTTCAATTTGGATCCCAACAACTAAAAAGCATCATGCATCTCAAGGAATCATCCTTTAATTCTGCTTTCTTTGATTTTATTGCTACCTCCTGAACATGAGGAGTCAGATTCGCTTTAGAAATAGAAGAAGCAATATAAGATTTCAGGGCAACAGCAACAACTCCAACGCCAGTGACAATAGAAATCCCAAAATTATTGGGAGAAGCAAAGAATAACTTGGGCATTATTAGTACATTCTTGAAATTGAAGGCCCTCTGATTAGTGAAGATTCTGAAACCCTCGATTTCTCCCATAACCGCCATACAAGAAGCCCTCTTTGAAACATAATTCATCATTCTTTTTCCCCTTCCTTTCTTTGGATTTTGGTTTGCACTTGGATACCAAATCACAACAAAACAACAATAGCGATTGCGAAGTTGCAGAGTGGTGTTGGATGTACAGTGATTCCAACCAACCTAACTGACAACATTTAATGCTAGAGATGTCTCGAAGTTTCTGGAGATATCATCTAGCTTCCTGAAGAAGCTATCTCCACCAACAACAAGCCTAGAGAAGCTTCTTCTCTATGTATAAATATTTGTTCCTTGTAATGCAAATCAACAAGTTAGTGTGTAAAGTTGTGTTCTCTTTTGTGGTATTAGAGCTCATCTTTGGAGTCTTTTGTTTCTTTTATGGTATCAGAGCCAATGGTTTCAGCTTGGTGTTTGCAGGGGTGAGTGTTTGCAGTCGTGTTTGTGGTGTGAGGAGTTGTGCGCTCAGTGCTTTTAAAGAGCCGAGGGTTCGGCTTATGGGATCTGTGGTGTGAAGTGCAAGGTGAGGTATTTGAGTGTTCAATTTGAAAGATCATTGTGTGAGCTTTTGAGAGTCTGTTGTGTTGTGTTAAATCTTGTGTTGAGTTCTGTGGAGACCGAGTGTTGAGTCTGCTAGGTTTTTGTTTGTGGCATGTCAGCGCAGAGCCAGAGTTGTGTGCTCTGTGGTGTATGGATTTGTGAGAGCTGCAGTCGAGTTGACTAGTGTAGTGGAAAAGTAGAGTGCGGATCGCCTCAGTAGCGTCTGTTGTGTGTGAGTAGAAGGCAGACGCCGAGTTTCCAGCCCATGTGAGCCACGCATGTGGAGGAGGAGCAGACTGCTGGTATGCTTGTGTGTGGAAGTCTTGTGTATTGCATTGGACTGTTGTTCAATAAAGAGCCGATTTGCTAAGCTTTGGGAGTTGTTGCCCCTTGTGTGTGGTAGCTTGGGTGATATCGTGGAGGCTTAGTCGAAGTGTTGTAGGAGCAGTTGCAGTGGAAAGTGTGAGGCGTTGTATGTATCCTTTGCGTGGTTGAGTTGTTGTTGTGGTGTAAGAGGCCACATTGGAATGCATCCTTTGCGTTGTTGAACCTGATGACTGTGTGGAGATGCTTAAGAGATCTGGTGTGTTAAGGATTTCATCATGTGAGAAGTTGAAGTCGAGTAGTGCTCGGAGGAGAACTGTGTATCTAGAGCAGCTGTTGCGGCAGAGGACACCGAGATTGGCGAGTTAGATGTGAAGCCCTGTTGTGAAAAGGATGCGAGTTTGAAACCTGTGAAATTGTGAAGAGGGAGGTTGTGAGTTTAGTATGTTCCTTCAGCTGCTGGTTTGGCTGTGAAAAACGTTGTCCAAAAGCTTGTGTGATATAACTAGTGTCGAAGCAATTTGCAAGTGTATTCTGTTGAGCTTTCTGCAAGGTGTATGTGTTGCTGTGGATATTTTTTTGTTCAAGTTGAACGCTGCAACTGGATCTACACGTGGAAGATATTGTTGAGCGGTTGTAGGTGGATCTACTCGTCCAACGGAATTGTGCATTGGTGCTAAGATTTTTAATAGGTTTGATTTTATTGGTGTACGTTGAGTTCAAAACTTTTTAACATCTGAAGTATTTTAAAATAAAGCAAAACAAAGTTTTTGGGTTTGTTTTATTTTTTTTTAGAGATAAGTTTTTAAATATATTTTTATTAAAGTGGTGAGGAGGATTATTAAAAAGAAAATGGAGTTTTCTTTTTAAAGAGAATTTTAATATAAAGAGTTTTTATTCTTCTTATTTATGGTGATTGAAGTGACAATTTGGTGAATTAAGGTGTGTTGCATAGTCAAAATTTGTTGCAGATTTGGCTCTGTGGTAGAGCAATGGGTCGGTAGAAAAGACTCAAAGAGTTCCAAAGAGAACTCAAAAATATCAGGAGAAAGGATCAAAGAGTAGAAGTTGCAGTAGAATATTCATTGTTTCCCATCACAGAATCAATGCATAATGAAGACATAAATCCAAATACATGTTTAGATTTGGATCAGCAAAAAGAATTTGAATTTGACGACAATGATGTAATATTGAAGAGATTAATGCTAGTGCTGCCATCATTCTCAGGCAAAAATTTTGAACTTTGGGCTATTAAAATGGAGGGACTGCTAGGTTTAGTAGATTTATGGGAATTTGTTCAAGATACTTCTATAAACCCCCTTGATAAGAGTAGACGTGCAATAGGATTGTTTCTCATTATATCAGCTCTAGATAAAAATATCCTGTCAAGCATTTTAAATGAATTTGGTGAAATATTTGATCCAAAAATGTTTTGGCATATTCTTGAAATGAAGTATAGCATGAAGTGGAGTGGGAAAGGAAAAGTAAATGAAGTTGTTGTTAAAAATAGTGATTGTGTTGAAAGCATCATAAAGACTGAAAGTATGTCGGTAGCTGAAAATAGAGTAGCATGTGATAGTCACGGAACTCTCTATGATGCAAAAACTTGTGAAGTCAAATTTGATGAGAATTATGTATCTCATGAAGAGTGGTTCAATTTGATGCATGAAAAGCATCTTATTGATGAGTTTTTGTTTGGTGAGAATATATGTCTATCTCCATATACAAATCAAATGCAGGATGACATGATTGCAACAACAAAGTTGATTAAAACGGTTGAAGACATAAATCAACCAACTATGAAAGATGAAGATCTACAGAATGATGTAGATATTGTAGAGCAAAATTGTGGAGGATCAATAGCAACTCATGAAGCTGTAGAGGACTCAATAGCAGCGGATGTTGTGGAAGACTCAATAATAGTTGATGAACTGAAGAAATTTAATAGCCCCTTTGAAGAAGAGTCTACATATATTGACACTGAGGGAAAAGCAATAAAACTTGAATAAATTGCAAAGGACAAGTTCGAAGAACCTGCAACAATGTTGAATGCAAAGAGTGTTATTCGGCAATCAAGAACAACCAAGAGTGGATTAAGTGTTCAAGTGTTCCACTATCTTATGGCGAGAGACGTGAAGATGAAACTGCGTCTGCAAATAAATAAGTATGGACCATTTAGAAAGAAGACAAAAATGAAAGCCTTGTTCTCATGTACTGTTGTAAGTGTCGCTGAGACTTAGACCAGCAGGCATGTCAAGTTGGGAAACATTTTTTGCCCTTTTTTGATGTTGAAAATTGTAATTTTCTATGTTTTTCAACTTCAACTCCACTAAACTCATATTTTTATTGCAAATTATGCTTTGACATAAAAACAAGAATTGTCTTACCTCCATACCCATATTTTTTTATTTTTTTAAATATTGACATATAGAGGGGTAAATTTCTTGTTTACTAACTGCATATACTTGAAATTTTCAGGCAAACATAAATAGTCACTTTATGATCCTTAACTTTTTTAGGGAAGGTTATTCATTTTTTGGAAAAAAACCATAGCATCATAATCTACATATAGTTCACTAGTGCCCAGACTATTTTTCGGTAATTTTTGGATTAAATCACTATTTTTTATTATTCTTTGAAATGGACGAAGACAAAAAAACAGTGATGTTTCAGTACATTTTATGATCCTTAGATTTTCTTTTCAATGTGATCGTCAATAAGAAAAATGAGAGTACCCTTTTGAAGTAGACAGGGAGAGGAAATGCAATATGATTTTTTTGAATTTTTTGGTGTCCTCATTTGAAAGTTATTGAATTTTCATTCAGTGCAATTTTTCGAACAATGAAATTCCACAGTGACACAGTTTAGTAAAAAATTAATAAAAATTTGAATTTTTTAATGAAACTCCATAAATCTCACATCATCAAAAACTAGATTTAGAGATAAATCTAATGGTACTTGGTCCGACATATAACATTTTGCTTTTGTAGGTGTTCTGTCCCTCCAAAGTTGCAGGTTCCTGAAAATTGCAGAATTTTCTGAGTTTTTCGTTGACCAGAAACTCTCGGCCGAGATAATGTCTCAGATGAGAAATTTCTAAAACTCTCAATCGAGAAATTTAGAACTCTCGACCGAGAGTTTAACCCACCTAAAGTTACATTTAACCGCGCAGGCAAACTCTCCGTTGAAAGTTTAAAAAACTCTCGGTCGAGAGTTTGCGCCTGAGAGTTTGCCCAATAAAACTCTCGGCCGAGAGTTTTATTGAATGTTATATATGAAAGTTTTATAAAATGTTTCAATCAAACGCCGACGCAATCTTTCGGTCGACAGTTTTCTCGCGCGAAAGATTAATTTCACACACAACTCCGAACCAAAGAAAATTGCGAAGGTGCGAGGGTCCGAAAATTGCGAAGGTCCGAATTCTTTTTCTGTAAAGGTGCGAATAGATAGATTTAGACCTGAACTAGTTCCAACCTAAATTTGTTTTGATAATTTTAGTGCCTAAAACAATAGTAGAAGCTATTGTGACTGTTGAATGCGTAGTTTCTTGTGACTTGGGGCAAGAACCATGGTCGTAACAACTCTTATTGAATCTCAGGTATCATGGATTCCACTAGTTATCTTCTTGAGTTGTTGTGGCTCATTGGTTGATGGTCCAATGGGACTAGTCCCTAAGAACTTAACACTCAACACCTTGTGCCCTGTCATCGTAACCATACCCTTCACATGGAAGATATTGAAGTTCATAGTTCAGGCAAGTCTCCACATTGATGTGCAAGAGTCCAAGGTTAATGTCTCAAGACTACATTTCCAAGAGGATAAATCCCTAGTTGTCTATTACTAAGACCTCCATGGTTGGGGGCTATGACAATGGTATTTAAACAACTCTTATCAGTTCTCAGAGGTCATAGGTCATTTCAACATAAAACTCCAAACGAAAATGTCAAAATTCAAGTCCCACGACAACAATTTTGAAATAATTCTACTTACACATCACCTACCATAGGTTTTGACATCTCGTTTACTACTACCACTAAGAACTTGTCACATGCCCACCTACTCATCTGATTTCCATGCGTCACTAGCTATTTATTTGGCCTATCAAAAGTGCTAAAATCACTTTTAATGTGTGAGCCCCTCAAGCTACCATGTGAGCTTCTTCAGCCATGTCATCACGACTTCGACCTCTTACCCATGTCACTGCCACCTGACATCCATGTAAACATTGTTTTTGGATTTCCACGTGTGTTAGGATTGTTTTTTTTTAGGGTTTTTGTTTCAATGCTTTATTGGGCTTTGGCCAATGTCCTGATGACCCAATCATCCGATGGAATCTGAGGCTATAGGTGCTAGCCTATGGGGTTTTTTGGCCAGGGGAAATGACCAAAGGTTGATCTATCTTACCAACCTTCTTCTAATTAGCTCTACCTCTTGAGCCTGGCTTTTAGGGGTGACTGTCAATCTGGTGAGGGTGCTCCAATCTATTTTCTATGTACAAAATGTTTTTTGGCAAAAGAAAAAATTTCAAGTTTTTTGGGTGGGAAATATTTTTTGAAAGTTTTTATGGGTGCAAAAAAAAATTTTGAAATTTTTTTGGGTGCATGCATGAAATATTTTTGCATAATGTCTCTATGAAGACATAGAGTATTTTTGCAATCTTGCAATCTATGAAAGCATGAAGTACTTAGTCTGAACTCTTTATGTTTTGTTAGGTATTTGGTCCAAATAGAATTGGATTTTAGGTTTCCAATTTTGTGAACATGGGAAACCAAAGGAATTGCATATCAAGGTACGATCGAAAAAGAAAAGATTTAAAGGATAAAAATGAGAAATTACAAAAAAAAAGGCGAGAGGAAAGGGAAAGATTAAGGCATGAAAGAAATGTGGAGGTAGAGCATTGTGAAATAGATGTAGAGGTACATGACAATGATGAGGAAATGAGAAATGTTGAGGAACTTGTCAACGAGAATATAATTGATATCGATGTCACTGGTGAGTCAATTTAGTTTCTTCAATTTGAATTTTGTATTTTATTTTTTAAAACGTTGTAGTTCAAAATAGTTTTAAAATTAAAAATATGTATACAGGTCAATTTCAAATTAGAAGTTTTAATATTGTTTTTTATGCAAGGACAACATCAGAACCACAAGAAGATACTACCACAAATGTCCAAGAGAATATTGATATTGATGTCACTGGTTAGTCAATAGTTTCTTCAATTTGAATAAATTGTATTTTTTTTTTTAAACATTGTAGTTCAAAATATTTTTAAAATTAAAAATATGTATACAGATCAATTTCAAATTAGAAGTTTTAATATTGTTTTTTATGCAGGGACAACATCAGAACCACAAGAAGATACTACCACAAATTTTCAAGAGAATATTGATATCGATGTCACTGCTGAGTTAATAGTTTCTTCAATTTGAATAAATTGTATTTTTTTTTTAAACATTGTAGTTCAAAATAGTTTTAAAATTAAAAATATGTATATGTCAATTTCAAATTAGAAGTTTTAATATTGTTTTTTATGCAGGGAAAACATCAGAACCACAAGAAGATACTACCACACATCCAATTTCACTGCAATTAATTGGAGGTTCCAAGAACGTTGTATACAACTACAAGTTTCTAGAAAATATGGATGCAACTAAAATTGAAGAATTGGGACCACCATTGGCTAAAAGGACAGTTCGAGATAAAGTAAAATCTGTATTGAAACATACTTTTGAAGGTTTATCTATCATAGCACAAGCTCAACTATTACGTGGACTTATAAAGCACAAATCTCTCAAAAATGCTGTAGAATTATTGGGCATTAAAAGTGAAAAAGAGGTTATAGCAAATGAAATGGTAACAACAAATGTGACGTCGGCGCTTGGCATACTAGCCAAAGGGTGATCTAATGTTGCAAAGAATGCTCGTAGAGCACTTTTAACAGGTGCAGTTGTGAAAGGAACTTCATCAAGTCGGTTGATGTCAACAAATTCAAAATTGATTAAAACATCAAGAAAAAGTTTATGGAGGCATTCAAAATTTAGAACTCAAATAGATGAGAATGATGAACTTGCATGTTGGGCTAATATCTGCAGGCATCCATATCATGATAGACTTCCTGATGGTGTGAGGGATAGGGTAAAAGAGTTTTGGGATTCGAACTCTCGTGTGTCGCCAAATGAAAAGGATCAACTGCGACGCCGTATATCTAAGGGAGTTTATGAATCTCATTCCAAACATATAACACAGGTCATTCAAGTAGAATTATTCGAGAGCTTTATGGAGAGTAATACTGATGTGAAGATTTCCCTTAGCACATTTGTGAAGCTTAAACCATGGTATGTCAGGCCTATCACTGTTCGAGACACATGTTGTTGTCGATACCATGTAGAATTCGAATTATTGTATGAGACATTTGTAAAATTTGGCATAAAATATTGGTCAAATGACCCTCCTCCTTCAAGTGTTCATGAATTTTTATCAAAGATATTATGTCCACGAGAGAATACTGATTTATTTTATAAAAAGGAATGTGTTGGTGGAAGAAAATGCGACAAATGTTCTCATTTGGCACTCTATGATGAAAAGTATCCCATTGATCCTAATGAACCTAGACTGTCAAATCTCAGTCTGAATTGGAAGAGATATGAATATGTTACTTACAGTCCTGTTGCAGATTCAAGCACAACATCAAAAAAGATCACTTTACTTGATGACGAGATTCCAGTGACATCTTTTATGGAGAAGTTCAGGGTGCAAATATAAAAATATATTAAGCATTGTCATATAGCATGATGGCAGGATTTACAGTTCAAACAATCACGTGAGGTGTTCCCAAAAGGAAAAATATTATCAGTGGTTGATTTCGCTGAGAATTACACGTTTAGTCCACAAAAGGAGATACAAAGTGAGTATTATCATTCAGACCAAGTATCGATATTTGTGCATATTTTGTATAGACATGCAGAGCTTGTTGTGGATGGTTTTGATAGCGATGAAAATAATCGTGAGGTGATTAAGGAGTACCATTTCTACATCAGTGATGATCGAACACATGACACGTGTTTTGTTCAACATTGTTTTAATGTTATTTATAATGATTTGTTGAAACGAAGAGTCACTTTCAAAGAACATTGGGTATGGTCAGATGGTTGTGCTGGTCAATTTAAATCAGCAAGATCGTTCTATTGGTTGTCTCGTCTTCATAGGAAAATCAACATTCGACATACATGGAATTTCTTTGAGACAGGGCATGGAAAAGGAGAGCATGATGGTGCTGGGGCATGCATAAAACGTGCACTTAGGAGGTATCAATTGAATCACTCAGCTTCCCGACTTGAAAATTCTTTAGATGTTGTTAATTGGTGCAAGGACAATTTAAGTCATGTATCAAACCCAAGGATGGTTGATGTGCACAGGTAAGCATACACATCAACTAACAATATATTATACATGTGTAGATATATATATATATATGTATACATATATGTGCACGTATTTTGTTATCAAAAAAATATTTAATAATTTTCAAAATTTGACTCATACATGTGTGTGTCTTTCTCAAGAAGGTACTTTTGGAATATTGCAATGGGTGATGTTGATAGATCATTGCCATATAATGCCAGTGTAATCCCTAAAACAAGAAGTTTACACTCAATTAGGAGTAAGGACATGACAAATATACATTGCCTTGAGAAACGAAAGTGCTCTTTATTTTTTTATGCATGTATTGATCAGATAGAGTCCATTGATGAATGTGAAAACCAAATTAAGAAATTTTTTCAACCATGGAAACTCGAACAATTGACACCATTACCCCCACTTGGAAACGTGAGTGACAAGGAAATGTACAATGAAGTGGCTATGATTGACAATGATTATGATCATGTCTCTAATATGGTTAGGGAAGGTGATGTCTTTGTTGTCATTACACAAGAAAATAATCAAGAAAAAGTGCATTATTATTTATTACGATGCACTATGTCTAAATCCACGATGTTGCAAGAGTATAATGATCCATCAAATTATACATACCCAATTGGTTCAATGGTTTTAATGGGACATTTCTTTGAAGAAGTAAAGAAATGTAAAGATCATATTATTTTTCAAGATTACCAGCCAGAGGTTATTTATGCCCAATAAAGTCACTTGGTCATAGAAACTCGACTACAGTTGAAGCAAGTGAAGAGTATAAAAAATCAGCGACAATGGAGGTTATCGATAGATGATCATGATGCCATTTTGGAAAATTTTCCACTAGCACATTTCATATGAGTGGAACACATTGTTCAAGATGAACAATGAACTTTGATTCTAGGGTTAGAACATATAATTGCTACAATGCATTGGACTTTATATAGTTTAAGACTATATTGTGGATTGCTTGAACAAATAAATTGACATGTGGATGCTTAGATGTGTGTTGGTATGAATAATAGATTATGATATAATAGATTAGGGTGCTTTGCTAGATAATTAATATATGGTGATTTAATGTGTCCATGGTGATTTAATCTGTCCATCATGTTTACTCCTAGATGATCTTAACTAGCCCCTTTTTTTGTATGGATATGATGGTGATCATGATCGATGCTTGAAACAATCAGATCGATGCCAAGTTAAAACCATAATCTACATGCTTGAAAAAATCAAATCAATGTCAAATTAGATGCCAAATTAATGGGAATGACTTGCATTTCACCTTATGTTTCACCAAGTTTAAATCAGACTTTGAAAGTTTGATATTATTGTTTTAGCATGTTTCAGATGCAAAACTCGGAATATCCACTGTGAAGTTTGTTTACCCTTGCAATCCCTGATTCCAATCTTTCCAGGTTTCTTCATGGAATTTTTTTTAAGTAAACTTGCCATTTTGTAAAGTGATGGTCATCAGTTCTCTAGTTTAACTTTTATCACTCTACAAAATCATGGAAATTTTTAGGGGAGAATTTTAGCCCAAGGGCGAAATTTAAGGGGTTTTAGATTTTAGTGGGGCGAATTTTTTATATAAAACCTTTTTGTATAGTTTTGTATAACTAGCCCCAAAATTATTTTAAAAATAAATAATTATTATTCTTTAGCCTAAAAAAATAAGAGCGCATTAAACATAAATGTTGGATTCGCCTCCACATTTACTAGTCTGGACAGTTTTTATTTGTTTTCGCCCTCGATTTACTATGCTGGAGCGTTTTGGAACTGCATTTGCCCCCAATATCCAGTATAGTTGCAGGGTAAAGCTTGCCTCTGCACTGGATTCGACAATGGAGTCTTTTTCTGCATCTGGAGTAAGACTAGGGAGTAGTTTAGTTAGGTCAGTTTTGCAACTTCTCTAAATAATCGTAGCAGATTTTTCTTTCAGATATGGTGTGAAGAAAGTAGCAGGTTTGATGGTTAGATCTTGTAATTTATATTTTTTTATATGATTTATTGCAGGCTATAGCATACATTTTTGAGATTTCTCTCTAAGTATTCCATGTAAACTTTTATGGTTTCATATATGTCTGCGGTGAACTATTACCATGAATTCAAAATCTTAACAATATCCACATTATCCATGTTCAAAAGAGAATTTTGGCTTCACGGCAATGTTGGCAGACTAAAAATTATCTACAATTTCATTACTACAATTCTCAGAAAAATAAGAAATCTTGGCCTCTCCCTTGGCAAGACGCATGCCTAAAAGGCCTTTTTTTGAGTAGCCACAGCCTCTAGGAGGCCTATCCCTCCTATCTGCAGCCCCTAGAGGAGTTTTTCTTCTAGCCGCAACCGTATTTGGGCATTTTCTTATTGTTACAGTCTTTTATTAGCATACTTGTAGGGTTTAACACTTGATTTTGATACTAATATTTGTTTTGCAGGCCTATGGTAATTTTGGTCAGGGTTTCAAGTGTTTTCCTGTCTCATGGTATCATTGATTTATGCTATGTTGAGCTAAGAATTGTTTTGCAGGCTTTATCACTGATTCACAGAGTTTTCAAGGGCTCAAGTCCTCTCTAGTCTACCAACTAGCCCTAGAGCCCCCAAATTAAGTCAATAGAGGTCTGATATATCATTTTTTCAAGCTAATATTTGTGTTGCAGGTATTTGAGGAAGCTTTATTGCATAAGGGAAATTAATTTGTTCATCCACAATGCCCTTATGCCTAGGGGTTTGCTCTCTAATCCTATCCTTTTCCTCATTTTTTTAAATCAGATCTGAAGGCATCTTATAACAGTGTTAAAATCTCTGAATACACATCCTAAAACTCATTAACAAATGCTCATAATCATCACACATTTAATCTCAAGTAATAAGAAAGATTTATGTCATTGAATTTATGGTGTTCTATGTGATTTTGGAGGACTGTCATATTGTTTATAAGGTCTGATATATGCTTTTATAATTCTGATATAATTCATAACAGTGGTAAGAAGGACATAATAGAAACCTCTAAATTGATAAGAACTCATCTTGCGGCTTTGGTGCGGCTTTGGTGCATCATCTCTCTTACTTTAAGTTATTGGAAAAGTAATTTTGTGGTTGGGCTAATCATTGTGGAAATATATTGAAATAAAGTGATTGTTGTCTTGCTGTTCATTCCTCGCCTCTCCCATGTCTTGCATTGCATCATTGGCATAGTCTTGCTTTTGTCTCTATTTGCATCTGATGGTTGCATATAAGTGCCCCTAAACTAACAACAAAGTGTTAAAGTGATTGCTTGTATAAGTGGCTCATATTCTAGTTGGTAATTTCATTTGAAGATCAATGTTAGCAATCTCTATAGATGGTAATTGTGATCTCACAATAGGCATTGGTTAAAACGGTGAATCTAATTGCATATATTTGATGTAAGAAGCTTGAATGTTTGCTAATGATCTAAAGTTCTTATGCCCTGTACTCTAAAGGAAATTAAAAGAAAAAAGGGCAGGATATGGTAGTAATTCAAGTAGAGTGCATAGAGCATCCATGATCTGATCTTCCAATGCATGATTAACTGACTATCATTGCAGTGTTTTGATACAACACCCTTGTGACAATAACCTTTTGTATGAAAATAATCCTAAAGTCTTCATGATAGTCCTCCTGTGGGCCTAACTAAAGTATACCTGCGGTGAGTAAGTTCTGAAGATCATACAGTTTCGCTAAGCACAAAGATCTTCTAGAGTTTGTTGGCATGATATTATAGTCATTGACACTGTCTTGAATGAGTGGTTTGCGAAACAAGACCAACAACCTGAAGGGATCCTAAAAGGCATCAACAATTCTAAACCTTGTGGTATACTGTGGTATAAAAGGCCTTTGTTTGAGCAGCCACAACCTCTAGGAGGCCTATCCCTCCTATCTGCAGCCCCTAGAGGGGTTTTTCTTCTAGCCGCAATTGTATTTGGGCATTTTTCTTATTGTTATAATCTTGTATTAGCTTACTTGTAGGGTTTAACACTTGATTTTGATACTAATATTTGTTTTTTAGGCCTAGGGTAAGTTTGGTTGGGGTTTCAAGTGTTTTCTTGTCTCATGGTATCATTGATTTATGCTATGTTGAGCTAAAAATTGTTTTTTTAGGGTTTATCACTGATTGATGCAGTTTAAGGGCTCAAGTCCTCTCTAGTCTACCAACCAGCCCTAGAGCCCCCAACTTTAGTCAATAGAGGTCTGATATATCATTTTGTCAAGCTAATATTTGCATTGCAGGTATTTGAGGAAGCTTTAGTGCATAAGGGAAACTCATTTGTTCATCCACAATGCCCTTAGGCCTAGGAGTTTGCTCTCTAATCCTACCCGTTTCCTCACTGTTTTAAATCAGATCTGAAGGCATCTCATAACAGTGGTAAAATCTCTGAATACACATCCTAAAATTCATTAACAAATGCTCATAATCATCACACATTTAATCTCAAGTAATAAGAAAGATTTATGTCATTGCATTTATGGTGTTCTATGTGATTTTGGAGGGCTGTCATATTGTTTATAAGGTCTGATATACGCTTTTATAATTCTGATATAAGTCATAACAGTGGTAAGAATGACATAATAGAAACCTCTAAATTGATAAGAACTCATCTTGCGGCTTTGGTGCGGCTTTGGTGCATCATCTCTCTTACTTTAAGTTATTGGTAAAGTAATTTTGTGGTTGGGCTAATCATTGTTGAAACATATTGAAATAAAGTGATTGTTGTCTTGCTGATCATTCCTCGCTTTCCCCATGTCTTGCATTGCATCATTGGCATAGTCTTGCTTTTGTCTCTATTTGCATTTGATGGTTGCATATAAGTGCCCCTAAACTAACAACAAAGTGTTAAAGTGATTGCTTGTATAAGTGGCTCATATTCTAGTTGGTAATTTCATTTGAAGATCATTGTTAGCAATCTCTATAGATGATAATTGTGCTCTCACAATAGGCCTTGGTTAAAATGGTGAATCTAATTGCATATATTTGATGTAAGAAGCTTGAATGTTTGCTAATGATCTAAAGTTCTTCTGCCTTGTACTCTAAAGGAAATTAAAAGCAAAAAGGGCAGGATATGGTAGTAATTATTAGCTATGTTGAGCTAATAATTGTTTTTGTAGGCTTTATCACTGATTGACGGAGTTTTCAAGGGCTCAAGTCCTCTCTAGTCTACCAACCAGCCCTACAGCCCCCAACTTCAGTCAATAAAGGTCTGATATATCATTTTGTCAACTAATATTTGCATTGCAGGTATTTGAGGAAGCTTTAGTGCATAAGGGAAACTCATTTGTTCATCCACAATGCCCTTAAAGGCCTAGGGGTTTGCTCTCTAATCCTATCCTTTTCCTCACTGTTTTAAATCAGATCTGAAGGCATCTCATAACAGTGGTAAAATCTCTGAATACACATCCTAAAACTCACTAAAAAATGCTCATAATCATCACACATTTAATCTGAAGTAATAAGAAAGATTTATGTCATTGCATTTATCGTGTTCTATGTGATTTTGGAGGGCTGTCATATTGTCAGAGAGGTATGATATACGCTTTTATAATTCTGATATAAGTCATAACAGTGGTAAGAATGACATAATAGAAACCTCTAAATTGATAACAACTCATCTTGCGGCTTTGGTGCGGCTTTGGTGCATCATCTCTCTTACTTCAAGTTATTGGCAAAGCTAGTTTTTTGGTTGGGCTAATCATTGTGGAAACATATTGAAATAAAGTGATTGTTGTCTTGTTGATCATTCCTCGCTTCCCCCATGTCTTGCATTGCATCATTGGCATAGTCTTGCTTTTGTCTCAATTTGCATTTGATGGTTGCATATAAGTGCCCCTAAACTAACAACAAAGTGTTAAAGTGATTGCTTGTATAAGTGGCTCATATTCTAGTTGGTAATTTCATTTGAAGATCACTGTTAGCAATCTCTATAGATGATAATTGCGCTCTCACAATAGGCCTTGGTTAAAACAGTGAATCTAATTGCATATATTTGATGTAAGAAGCTTGAATGTTTTCTAATGATCTAAAGTTATTTTGCCCTGTACTCTAAAGGAAATTAAAAGCAAAAAGGGCAGGATATGGTAGTAATTATTAGCTATGTTGAGCTAATAATTTTTTTTGTAGGCTTTATCACTAATTGACGGAGTTTTCAAGGGCTCAAGTCCTCTCTAGTCTACCAACCAACCCTACAGCCCCCAACTTCAGTCAATAAAGGTCTGATATATCATTTTGTCAACTAATATTTGCGTTGTAGGTATTTGAGAAAGCTTTAGTGCATAAGGGAAACTCATTTTTTCATCCACAATGCCCTTAAAGGCCTGGGGGTTTTTTCTCTAATCCTATCCTTTTCCTCACTGTTTTAAATCAGATTTGAAGGCATCTCATAATAGTGGTAAAATCTCTTAATACACATCCTAAAACTCACTAACAAATTCTCATAATCATCACACATTTAATCTCAAGTAATAAGAAAGATTTATGTCATTGCATTTATGGTGTTCTATGTGATTTTGGAGGGTTGTCATATTGTTAGAGAGGTTTGATATGCACTTTTATAATTTTGATATAAGTCATAACAGTGGTAAGAATGACATAATAGAAACCTCTAAATTGATAAGAACTCATATTGCGGCTTTGGTGCTGCTTTGGTGCATCATCTCTCTTACTTTAAGTTATTGGCAAAGTAATTTTGTGGTTGGTGCATAACACTAATATATTTATCTAATCTCCCACATGTAATAACCCTTTCAGCTATGCATAAAATTGTGACCTAGCTCTCTCATCTCCATTTTTCATGCACTTGCACTACTTGGAACTATTGTCTCCTCGACCCTCCAGCCACCTCGAGTCTTCCTAAACAAGCAGTCTACTTGTTGACACATAAGAGATTTACTCATATAAAATCAACCTCAAACCCTATGGTTCATATCAAGATCTACTCTCAATCTCAAATTACCTATTAGCCTTCCTCCATTGCCCAAGTTTTCTTGATACCTTTCAAAACAAGCTAGTGACCTAGCTCTCTCATCTCCACTTTTCACGCACTTGCACTACTTGGATCTATTGTCTCCCCGACCCTCCAGCCACCTCGAGTCTTCCTCAACAAGCAGTCTCTCCTTTTGGCTTGTTTAGACACTCTAGGGTGTCTTCGACTATGTTCATAAGCACATCTTCGTCTCCGAAAAGAAAATTCAAGGAAAGTTCCAACAAAACATTGGATGGGGAATGTACCTTCTCATTGAAGGGACAAAGTATTTTCATACTTGCATTGATTAATTAACTCTACAATGTATGTTTGATTGTTTGGTGTGTTTCCACTATTGCATATTATAGAACATAAATGATGAACTATGTTTTGCAAGGGATCCTCGGTAAGTTTGCAAGTATATTGACATAGGATCATAAGCCTTCTATGCTTGCTTGGTATTTGTCTTCGATCTCAATGCAAGCAGCTTCCCTTTCTCACTCTTTCTCTTGCTTTTTCAATCTCACATATAGCTTAATGGCTTTGCCCACATAGGGAATCGATAAACCATATAGGTTATTCTTCCAGTTTGCTTGCACATCAAAGTGAAAGGGGGGGAAATCCTAATGCTTCTTGATTGTAATGTGCATTTGGATTGAAAATGGGTTAGCTCAATTGCATTTTCCTACATTTCAAGTTCTCTTTCTTTCCTTGCAAGTAAATCATCTGACCAAAGGACTCAAAAAATAAACCCTAGTTTATTTTATTTCCTTTATTAATGTGTTGTTATACATCTACTTGTTGACACATAAGAAAACTACTCATATAAAATCAACCTCAAACCCTATGGTTCATATCAAGATCTACTCTCCATCTCAAATAACCTACTAGCCTTCCTCCATTGCCCAAGTTTTCTTGATACCTTTCAAAAAAAGCTAGTGACTCCATCTCCCTTCCAAGCCATGGGAAATTGGGCTTTCCTCATTGTGGTAGCATGGTACCTCCCTCTATCCACCATGCTACATCAAAAATTCATGGGGGTAAGCATGTTCATATTTTCCTTCAAACATTATTATGAAAATCTCATTTTCTGGGTAAATTAAAAGAGATTTTGAATAAGACTCGTGGTTTTGTTTTAGAAAGGCATGCTTATGTGCAATATTCAACAATCATCGAAAACAATATTTTCAATATGAGATTTTCTCTGGGTTTTGCATGCCAAAATAAGTTTGTTAAACTTCAATTCCTCTGCTCCATGAAAAAAATATGTCAACGCAGCAGTTTAGGAAATCAAATACCCCATTTTTAAGAAAATAACCCCATTTTCCTTTGATGTCAAAGGGGAAGAGAAGGAAAAGGAATATCATCATTGATAAGAGTTATGTCTATGTGTTGACATCAATGAAAAAAGGGGGAGATTTTTTAGGACATTTTCATTTATGTCAAAGCAAGGGCCTTATATGGAAGATTGGGTGGTAGTGTGAAGTATCTTGTTTTGTGACAAATGTGGTCATTCAACATGGATCAAGAGAAATTTACTAGATGAAATCTTTAAGATAGAACCTGAGCCCACGTGAACATGAGGAATATGGTAGTGCAAGATCTTAGAATTACCATGATATTCTGAGACAAGAAGTTCAACATGTTGATGTGTTTTTTATACCATAATTGAATGTCAAGCCCTACCATTGTTGAAGCAAGGCCTTGGTGTATAGATGAATAATATGGCAATGAGACCCTAGGTACATGGAACTCGTTAAAGTTAAAATTGGTTGGATAGTAAAAGCAATGTACAGCTTATCAATTTTTTTCATACAACCACATATACAAAATAAACTCAAGAAAATAGAAAAAAATATATCTCTTACAAACAAGAGTAGCTTCCATGCATTATAGAATGATCCTTTACAATCGCATGACTTCCCATCTTTAGAAGGTACTGGTTGCATATGAAAATGGCCATACAACATATATATATTGAGCAATGGGTTTAAAATACAGTGGGGTGGCTTCCTCAATAATATTGGGCTATATATTGTTCCTGATAAACTACAGGAAACCAAATTAATTTCGAAAAATTGATAGACAACTCATAGAAACCATGCCAAATAACAATGATATTTTTATTCACTTCCAACAATCAAAATTCATAAGAGGAACAACTTTAGAAACCTTTTATAACATTGTAATAGCCAAATCTTAGTTTCCATAGATCTCTAATCCTAGAAATAAACCAATGATGGAGGATAGAGGGTTGTTAAGATATACATTTACTAATAAAATACTTTAAATATAATAAAAATTTCCCTCCAATACTACAACTGTAAATAAAATATCAGCTAAATAAGTGAACATAAAAACCATGAAATCTATAGAGTATCCATTGGAAACTCATTAGACCATATATGCAATTTAACATAACAATATTAATAAAAATACAGGTTATCCTCAATGCATAATTTTGGATAGGTTGGATTTACTGCACAGGTGGACTCAGGTATCCCAACAAACATGTATTTCCACATGTTTTAACAAGTATAAATATAAACTTGAACTCCTCAATCTGGAAATGAAATTTGGGCAAGAAAAAAGTTAAAAATTTGAATCTAAGGAAGGGTTCTAAGGTGTTTTTCATTATGATTTCTATGGTTTGTTTAGAGAAAATTTAATCCTAAAATTGAAACAGAGTTTAGACCTGTGTTAACAATTTTTTTGGACCTGCAAATTTAGATCTGAAGCACACATAATATCGACCTTTTATACCTACAACTTTAGATCTATGACTACAACTTTAGATCTATGACTACAACTTCAGACCTATGGCTAAAACTCATACCTATTCTTAACATGTGAGTATACTTTTAGGAGCTAGGACTTGTGGAAGAGGAACTCAGATTCTCAGACCTGTGACTTTTGGTGAAATTGGAATTGTGCGTAAGATGTGGATTGTGGTAGCCTTAATTGTGGACTAGTTTATTTTCTTTCCTTTATTAATGTGTTGTTATACATCTACTCGTTGACACATAAGAGAACTACTCATATAAAATCAACCTCAAACCCTATGGTTCATATCAAGATCTACTCTCAATCTCAAAAACCTATTAGCCTTCCTCCATTGCCCAATTTTTCTTGATACCTTTCAAAACAAGCTAGTGACTCCATCTCCCTTGCAAGCCATGGGAAATTGGGCTTTCCTCATTGTGGTAGCATGGTACCTCCCTCTATCCACCATGCTACATCAAAAATTCATGGGGGTAAGCATGTTCATATTTTCCTTCAAACATTATTATGAAAATCTCATTTTCTGGGTAAATTAAAAGAGATTTTGAACAAGACTCTGGTTTTGTTTTAGAAAGGCATGATTATGTGCAATATTCAACAATCATAAAAAAAAATCTTTTCAATATGAGATTTTCTCTGGGTTTTGCATGCCAAAATAAGTTTGTTAAACTTCAATTCCTCTTCTCCATGAAAAAAATATGTCAACGCAGCAGTTTAGGAAATCAAATACCTTTAGAAACTTTTGACTTTCTGCCCTATACAAATAAAAATAATATTTTTATCTACGAGTTTCATCTGCACCTGTGTGCCCTTCTAGAATTTGTGTGGTTACCTCTACTTCAAAGACTTGGTATACAATAATATTTTTTGTGTTCTAGAGCACAAAAATTCACTATGCTCTTCTTGCACTATGCTCTTCAAAAAGATCATTGTTTTATTTCTACAATCAACCTCTCTCTGGGCATTGTGTCATTTGATAGGGCATACATTCATGTGATTTTCTCTTTTGGCTACACGGGTTAGGGCACATGTTTTTCTCATGCACACATTTCGTCTTAAACACAATGATCTACAACATGTGATTTTCTACAATGCTCACATCCCGTTCCTGTATTTTTTAGCTCTATATTCTGCATGGACGTCTATGTGCTACTTTAGCTCTCATGCACTATGAATCCTCTCTGTTTTTATTGTGTCTATCCTGTCTTTGCTAAGGGATTCTCTAGAATTTACCTTTTTCTCATGTATAGGTTCAACGGTTCAGCTCTCATTGCAGCACAGCACTCTCTGCATGACACACACACATATGCCTATATTTTTGAGATCTGTATTCTGCATTAATATCTATATCTTACTTTGGCTCTCATGCACTATGTATAGGTTTACATCATTGTGGTTCAATTTTCCTTTAATAATACCTCGTTCGACTATTTTTTCGATTCTTGAGTAATTTATTATCATATTTTGACTCTAATTATTATTTTAAAGTCCATAATGATGTAAGTTGAAAGGTGGTGCTCTCATTCAGGTTCGTTTGATGAAATAATTCCTTCCATGTGTCTGTTGCAATCAGAATGTCTGTTGGTGCTGCATTGACATCCCTCTCAGTCTGGCTTATTGATATACAAAGATTGGTTCTTGATGAAGAAGATATTCCTCAGCTTGCTAGCATAGTCACTGTGTATGGTTTGCTTAGCTAATTTATTTAATTAAGCTATGGTTTGGAGCTCACTTTCTTTCTTTCTAGTAAAATTCTGTCTTTTCTTTTTATTTTCGTTAGGATGCCTACCATATTTTAACTAAATTAGATTTTCCTACATCCTATGTATATTCACTTCAGAAAGGTGAATCTACACAGAAAAAAAGATGCAAGAGGGTTTCCCAGTGAAATGTTAGTAGTTAAGAATGTGCCATCATGTTGGAGAAGCAAGTTTGTCTCTTTGGAAGCTGGAAATTTTATCTACATATCTGCTACTATATAAAAGTTAATGTTGGTAATAATGAAGGTTGGTTGTGTTTCCAGAGCATGAATTCCACAACATTTCATGTTTGTGATTCATAGGTATTTGATATACATGGTAAAGCAAGTATAAATAAAATTTATAAATATTTGAGGAGGCAATGGTTATTTTGATTAACAATACTGCTCCAACACCACAATGCAGGGGATCTCCTTGTCTGGTGCTATCAAAGAAACCCTTGGAATGTCTTTTTTCAGATCTGGCATTATTCGAACCCGAATTTCTCATAGTCCATGTTTTAACGTCCTTGACTTACTTTTTAATGAGGCCACTTGTATCTTCGAGCGTAATAAACTTGTGAAGAATGGCTTGGTTCTGGACCCACCATATATATTGACAAATATGGCTGGACCCTTTTCTGTGAAGGATTTCAAGTATGGAGAACGCTAGCACGAAACTGTTTCTTCTCCAGTATTAACTTCTTTAGAGGAGTTTTGTTTTGCTTTGTAATACTAAAATGGCAAGTTATGAGTATGGAAAGGTAGAAAATCCTCACGTATGTACCCTTTTTGGTGTTTTAATGCACATTCCGGGGTCTTAATTGATACAGGAAGAGTGTAACTAATGGGAATAGATGACAAACTGGAATTTGTGATATTGTATCTAGTCCTTAAGGCTCAACAAGATCTGAAAAGACAGTACTGTGTATATTCTGATTTCAACCTTTGAAATATCAAATTAAAGTATTTTGATGGAGAAAAAAATGTCTCATTATTTTCCATATCATAACACATGTACCCAAAATAAATTTAACTGGGATTTACTATTTGGAAAATACAAAAAGACTCATGTTGGAATTCCTTTCCCTTCAGTAGAAGCTAAGGTAAGGGGGAAAAACTGATTGAAGGCAGTTTCTAGACATACATAACCATAAAGCTTGGCATCGCACCATTTTAATTTTTGTATGAGCACGAAAATGGGGACTTCTCATATGAATATCATCCAAGCTGTCCTTGAAAATTATAATGAGGCTGATCAAATGATAAATGAAGTTCACCATAGCTGAAGGAATGTTGAGGATCTGCCAAAACAAATTCATGAATGTCACAATATAAAACATTCCTTAACCATGCGAAAATAAGAACTCTACATCATTGGTTGAATAATTTCTTATCCATGCATAAATATTCCTCAGAAAAGCATGAACAGAGGCTACTCCAGGAAGAAGTCTCTGGATTCTAGAACATGACAATGACATGGAACAGAACTATAACACCCTAGGCTCCACTGTTCTCTTAGCCTTTCAAAGCCATTGACAGAGAAATGAGGGATTCGAAGGCAACCTTGCAAACCTAGCCCTGAAACTGCAACCCTATAAACAACACCCATTTTTTAGTGACAAGGTGACAGTCGCTGCCAGTGACAACACCCAGTGTGTAACTTTTGGAGATTATATATCCCAAAGCATTAAGAGTGCAATTATATCATGTAAATAATATATTAAAAAGTTTGATAATATTTGGAGGTTGATTGCCAAAGAATAATCTATGGATCCATAACTATAATCCTTCTACTCTATCTAGTCAATATAATGTTGCTTGAAGCGTCAATGTCATGATGGTGACCAAAAAAATGTCAATTCTTAGCTTCTTTACTGGTTCAGATTTGAATTTAAAATAAATGTGAAACTAGATCTAAAAGAGTCCTCTCTTTTAGCCAAATCGATTTCAATATCTTGAAAGTTTTTCTAAAATAGAACACTACAGTTATGTATCACTAAATTTATTCCCCAATAAGTTTGCAAGTGCAACAATACCAAAGAAAAAAAACAAGATGAGACTAGACAGTTGTTTTGGAAAGGATAACAGTGTAATAGTCATGGAAAAAATCATTTACATCTTCATCATGCTAGTACTACTATGGCAATGTAGAGTGTGGGAGTTTAGTCTCTCACAAGAAAATTAGAAGTAAGAAATACATACAAGATAAGACCATAGATGCTTAGGGAATTTAAAGCAATCAAAGATGAAAGTTTGCTTTTGCAAGAATATCTCTCAACCAAGACTAGAACAATAAAATTCCTTCGGACTTTGTAAACAGCCAGAAAACAAAGATATTATTAATATAAAATCTATCTCAATTAATCTTTGATTCTTTACACTAAAAAAAAATGATGGGGATATTTAAGAAATCTTTTGAAACAATGGCCATGTAAAATTTTACAACGAAAATGTTAAATCAGATGGGAAACACCCACTTTTAAAATGTTCTACTTAGGAGAACGTTTCATTCAATCTTGTGTGCTAGATGTCAATTGAATTAACATTTTTCAACTGCTTGAACTATATTGTAACCAAAACTGTTGTTAAAAAAATGAGAAACTTTGTGTAATTACAGTGAATGTGGCATAAATTTGTGAATGTGCAAACACATTCACTATAATTGTGTCGTGTACCAAAACTCTATTATTAAAATCAAACAAGCAAAGAACTTCCCACCTGTACCACAGTACATTGATCACAAATTTGACATGAGTAAGATAACCTATAACAACTACATGTTCTACTTGATTTGGTGTGGGATTTTTCTCTACGAGCCTCAAAGTCTCATCTCATCATCTAGTGCTCATCTTGAATATAATTTAATGCCGAGGACTAAGGAAATTGGAATTTTCTCCATCTTGAATTTGGCTACTACTATTCCAGGCTTCTGTACATTTCTAGTTGCTTCCATTCCTTATTGTTGCCATGATGTCTTATTTTATGACCTGTTGGTCCATTTGTAAATCATGTAGGATCAACAACAATACTGTTATGGCTGAAGTCTTTTCTTGAATTGACCGCAAGGTGGATTTTGGTTCCATTTTGTCAAATATGATTTGCAATCCCGAGTGGATGGAACTAATTGATGATGGAATTGATGATGATTGATTAAAGTGTTTGAAATGCACATGGTGGGTAACACCTTTCTAGTATATGAAGGATAATGTAAGCCCTAGACAATCTCATCTCCAAAGCTAGAGACATAAAATGAACACCTAGTTAGGTATAGGAAGATACCCCTTATACTATTGTCACCTTTATAAGAGTGACCATCTGGAAAAACTTTATTGGACATATTGAAAGTCATGATCTTCTTTTTTGCATAGGTTAGCTTCTAGACCAAGGCTATAACAAAATATCCTCAAAATGTGAAGATTTTGGCTCATGTTGCTTCAATAAATTGAGACTGATGTCTGTTTGAACTTTGCACCAATATAAATATTTGGTTATGTTGTGGGAAACACAAGTACATGGTTGGTACCATCACCAAAAACATAGTGAAATGTGGAAACACATATGATATGGCCTAGAAAAATGTTCCCTAATTTGGAAAGTTGTTTCTTATTTTGGAAATGTGAGATGAAATGCCATGTTACGATAGTGTTTTTCAATACACTTACCATGCACTTCAGAATTTTCTTTGGATTTTATTGGGTGGACCCAACTTGGGTAATGCAAATTCTAATTCAAGGTGAAATTAGATGATCAGTGGAGGCATATTAAATAATACTGACAACCATCAGATAAGCAAGCTACAGGAGTTTTATGACATACAAATAATTTGTAGTGATAGATGGGTATAGGAGCGAAAATTTTTCCTAGAGAACTTGTCCACTCTCAAAGTGAGCTTTTTCCCTTGTGTACCCATCTGTCACTGGCTTATTTTTCTATCATAAACCTCCTGTCTTTATTGTGCGTTCTCGAGCCAATCAACCCCATTTTATTGCCTTCTTCTAGCCGACTTAGGACATGTGTTAACAGTCTCTTTCATCCACATATCAACTCCTACTTTAGATTTTCCGTGAACATCCATGCATTAACACCACTACAAGAAATCACATTGCCTTCAAATATTGGCACAAATTTGTAAAAGAATTATACTCAATTTCAACACAGTAGAAAATGTATAATAAACAAGAAAAAAAACATATATTTTAGTCACCTTATTTGCGATACTCAACAGTTGTCATAAATTAAAATGGATAATAATAAATATTAATGAGGTTCATCACTACACAGATTTTTCAATTTGAATAAAAGAAATCCATATTGTACTGCTGAAACTCGATTTCCAAAATATATCAAATATTTTCAGTCTTGGTTTCTACCAATTTTCTAGCAGTACAGATTACAGAGATAGCAAGTCTACGAACTATTTATTAGGCTTATAGTCAATTTTAAATCTCACTAATTACAGAAATATCAAGGCTACGAACAGATTCCTCTTATTTGATCTCATTAGGCTTACAGCCAATTTTAAATATTACTAATTTGTTCACTAAACCTTCATTTGTACAAATTTGGGAACCTTCAATAAATCTTTCCAGCTATATCATATTGTCAGATGCCAAGCCTGATCACATTTAACTATGTTTTCAATTTCTTAAGCTACTCAAACAATCTTAAAGCTTCCTCTCTTTCTTTGCATAAGGATTGTCGTTGTTCAATCTCAGCTTCAAACTCAGTTTTCCTTGCTTCTAGTGTGGCCTTGTGATCATCAATGAGCTTTTGGATCTCCTCCTGCAATAACAGCAAGATTATTATGGAATCCCATCAAAAATTAAAAAAAAATAAAATAGTATCTGAAATCAGGAGATAATTACAATAAAGAGCATGATACTAAAGTAAGAATAAGGAACTGGAGCTGCTGGATCCTGGAAAAAGTGCTTGTGTTGATTAACAGTAAGCAAGGTAAAGTATTCTCCTATTAATCTTATTTCACATCAGAATACAATAAATGCATGATGCTACAATGCTTAAAATAAGTGTTCCAATTTAATAAATCATCCACAGATCATTTTTAGAAGAAACTCACATTCTCCATACTGACAAGTTTTTTCTTATAAGGCATACAGCTCTCTTCTTTCTCCTTAAGAACAGTTTCTCCTTTAGCAACATCCTGCACAGGGGAGGAACAAGTCACCATTGACATAGTGAGTTGTGTCAAATTCAGCATGCAAATTTAAATAAGAGTTGTGTTAAATTCAGCATGCATCAGTCAAGTTAATGTTGAATAGTCATGTACCTCACGTTTAAACCATTTTCTTTGCTGCATCCTTGAGTTATGCTAATGAAAGGTCCAATGGTCAACCTAACTTCTTGTAGTGATTCTTGTCACAAGGGAGGTCTAGTCTTCAGATACCTACAAAATTTCTTCCTTCAATGATGCTCACCACTTGTTATTCAAAGTAAAAAATTGATTCTTCTAGAAACTGAACAAGGATCGATAAGCATGATGTTAAGAAGATCAAATTGTGACTGTATATATGAATGCTGACACTATTGAAGGAACGTGATTGTGAAGAAAATCAATACGACCCAAAATGATCAATATCATTGATATTTTAGATGGAGGATATTTCAGCTACTCCACTGCAACACCATTCTCGAATAGGATTCCTGACACCATATATAGGGGAATATTATTCGTTTTGTATACAATGCAAAACTGAATGAATATAGACAATATGAATAGAGCAGAGAAGCCATATCTGAACTGATGGATGCACTTCCATATATTCGTGTACTGTACCATAATTCATATACAAATGATGAAATTGAGGTCAAGCTTATACTATTGTAATAGAAATACCATATTACAGCTATTGCACAGTGAAATCCATACACAAATTTTAGAGTATATAGGAATGGGTTATACCCATTATTGCCAATATGGGAAACTCTACCAATGTAGAGTAATATGAGAAACACATATATGTGTGAAGCAAGACAAAATTTCATAGTGCAAAAAATCATACTAAAGCATATGCCATATGACATTATAGGCAAATCATACCAAGACCATAGTTATTTAACGAACATCCAATTATTTCAGAGGTGCAGTATCAAGAGTGAATATCTAAGAGACTTCCTTGAAAAGTAAGCTTTTTTAACCCTGCTTCAAATCACTGTGAGTTTATGACCAACTATACTTCCCCTTATTTTGTTCAACTAGAAATTCAAAGCATGGCTGGAAGGGCTTTAAATATTGTGAACTTCAAAATAAAACAATGACACTACACACTATTTTATCAATACGATTACCTGGCTTCCACTATTGCATTGATTGTATTCTATTCTTGTGTACTCAGTTGTCCATTATCAGTGTCAACATTTATTGTTACCTACACAAAATTATCAGCCATATTATGACCATGTGCAGAAAGCTTGTGCCCAAGAGGATTTGAAGATTCTACATTTTGTTATCATCCAAAAAAGAACAAACTGTGCAGCATCAAGGAAGGTTGTGATCATGATTAAGGAATACCACACTCAATGCACAAACACCATGAACAACCATGCTCAATATATATATTATAAATAGTGAAAAAAGCTTGTACCGAAGAGGATTTGAAGATTCCTAGTTTGTATAGATCCAAACAAAGATGAAAATTTAAACCTTTACACAACAACGAAGGCCATAATGATAATTCACAGAAGTTTATGTTTAGAACCAAAACAATACTAGTGACCATAAAAAAATAGTACCTAAGAGGACTTGAAGACTCTCATTAAGATTAAAAATAAGGATCAAAACTTTGCTCACTGCAGAAGATGCAACAACGCCACCTGTAACAGTGTAAAACAATAAGAACACCCATGCTCTTAAAATATATGGTATAAATAATTCAAAAAATGCTAAAATTTTTTAGCAAATAGACAACAGACAAGATAGTCCTTTCAACCAAACTAAAAAATCATTTTAATAACCAATCTATATAGAGAATATTTGCAACCTGTCCATCTGCAATTATCAAGAGAAAATGGTACTACCCATCACTCTGTTCGACGAGACAGATTTCTGCTTCAATAATTGGGGCAAAAGATGTTGGCCCTAAATAAGAAAAGAACATACAAGAAAATTATAAGAAAACACAGGATATACGCAAGATATACACATATCAAGTAAACCAGTCAGACACACTTTCCCAGCTTAAGGCTTAGAATGCTAAAGGCTATTTAATCTTCATATCTTCAGGTGGAATGTCAAATTTTCATTAACTAACCAGCCAATCGAAGATGTGGGACTATCTCCCTGTAGCGTCTCAACGCTTCTTCAAATCCATTGCATAATCTATCATCTGGATAGAAACTAAACACACTTTGATCATGTGTCAAAGCTATGAAAGAAACAACAACGCATTATTAGGAATAACTAGATTGCTACATATGTTACAAATTCATGTTAACCAACATAAGAAAAATAAATTGTGCCAAATTCAAACAAGATTCTCAATTGAAATAGAGATCAAAACTTGCCATCCCAAAAACCAAAACAAGTGATCAAGCTGTCTTCATCAAATGCAGATAAGGTCCTCCCAATTATCGAAATTGCTTGCTCATAAGGGTTTGGCGTGTCTCCAATGTGGTGCAAGCTTCGGCGATTAAAAGACCTTGCACCTAAAATCCATAACAAAATGTTGAAGTGATCGCTTTGATTTAATTTGGATTGAAAAGCAAAGAGCCTGCAGAATTATTAATTTAAACTAAAAAAACCGATAGAAGTTGTATTCAATATATATGAGCAGACTACAGAAACCCACTAACAGTTCTTGAGCAAATAACCACGTTTAGATAAAGGCAGATTGGCCATTTTAAAATTTTAAACTTGCATGGAAATTATGACTTTACAAAATTCAGGATCATGGGTAATACAACTTACCTGTCCACTCATTGCTCTTTGTGAAGTCAATCCCTACAATCAAGTTCGAAGATTCGAGGCCAGCTTGTGCGAGAGCTGCAGTCACCTACAAAAAAGATAAAAATACAAACAAATCAGAGAATTCTCCCTAGAACGCTTATAACCATAACTTATCAAGCCAATTAACACTGAAATACATGAGATAATACAAGCTAATTACTCAAATGTCATAATTAGGTACATCCAAACCCATGCAAAGCCAGTTCTTTAGAGCATTACAATATGACTAAACCTTTGACCAATTGCGTATTATGTTGACCTAAATAAAATACTTAATTGTCTTGAATTAATAGAAATTATAGATTAATACTACTGAATATGATCTCAACACTAAGCTTTATTTTTCAATTCAAATTATTCATTCCACTGGATTTAAATGTGTTTTTACTAGGGTTAAAGAAATCTGAAAACCAGTGAGCCTATGAGACTATCAATTACAAAGACCTAAACCTATTTTAAACTTATTGTATTTTCTTTTTAAAATGGTTTAAAAAAAAAAAACAATTCTCTAATTCTGATCAATCATAGAGAAAAAATTAAATTATGTAATTCTGATATAAATACCAGAAAAAATTGGTAAAGGAACTATTGGAAAAGCAGTTCGCTCATGTCATTAAAAAGAATTATAGAATGTAACTCAATAATTAAAGATGGTTCGGTGATCTACTATGGAAAAATTTGACAAGAGAATAACAGCTCGAATGAAAACCATTCAGTAGCCTATTGAACATGGAATTATCACTATAAACGAATATAACAAACTTTGTACAGAATGTAGTATATAAAAAATGGAAGCATATATCAAACATGGAAGCAACAAATAACTTATTACCGAAGAAAGATAAGTAGAATTGTTGCATGCAAACAATTTTGATACAGAATGAGCATTTAAACTTAGTATCAGCTCATTCAACCAAAAAGAATAGATATAAGTTAAAATTACATAGTTGTAGTTCTGTGCAGGAAATACCAAACAAGACTATGTTACCAAACTACAAACCGGGAATATGGAAATAAGCACTATGCACAAAAAACGCTTGTAGTTCGACAATATAACCTCATGCCAGAGAAAATGCTTGTTTACATTAAAATGAAAATAGAATTACGATCAAGAACTGCTCTAAGCCAAGAACAAATGCAAGATTACTAAGTTGGATGAGAGATCTTAAGTATGAGTGTGATAACCTCACAGAACTTATAAAACCCCAGAATCATTCAATATCAAGCGATATTCAAGACTGGAGTCCTTAACATTATGCATCAGTAAAATAACCGAGCCCGTAATGCTTCTTTCATGAAATAACTGATATAATCATATGATTATGTTTTATAACCAGGCCTGCAAGGCTTCAAAACAAATATTTAAATCAACTTGCAGAGTGCGCGGTACCTGTGCGCGGAAAAGAAAAAAGGGTTACTGTTGAGCTCAAGAACGAGATGAGGAAGTGCGCCAAGATAACTGTGAAAACATAGTTACCTAAAACACACAATTCAAAAAAATAACAAGTTCGGGGCATAATAGTATTTGGTAAAACTAACAAATTAAACCTGTAAATGAAGATGGGGATTGACATTGAAGACCCGGGTGCTGGGAAAAGACGATAGAGTAGATTAGACACAAATGATTGGTATGTCGAGTCTTAAAACAACAAAACTTCTCTGCGGAAATAGTACTACGAAACCGAGAAAGAATTTACCTGTAAAAACATGGATACGAGGACGCTCGTTGGATAACCTGTGCATTCTGAAGGAAAACTTCCATTTGTTCCTGTGAAGGGTTTAATAGAGAAGGCACTAAACTCTTCCCAAGAAAACAATATCAAATACAACCTGAACGGTGTGAAAGACAGAGAAGGGGTATGCGTTAAGAAAACCGTGACAAAAAACCCAAGGAAAATGCAATAATGCAGACACGGTGCAAAAATCAGAGAAGAACATCGAAAAGAGTTGACACAACAATCTATTTGTGAAGTCTAATTACCTATGTTAGCTGGGTAAACGCAGAGGTTGCTCAAGGCCTGTCAATGATGTCAAGATGATAGAATGCTCGTAAATGTCCGTGTATAAACTGGTGACAGATGAGCCAACCTCGCTGGGTAAACGCAGAGGTTGCTCAAGGCCTGTCAATGACATCAAGATGACAGAATGCCCGTAAATGTCTGTGTAGAAACCGGTGACAAACAAGCCAGCCTCGCAAAAGAGTCATGGTGGCATAAAGATTGCAGAGCAGTGGAGGGCTGAGCCTAGACAGAGCCAAAGCAAGCAAGAAAATGAGTTTAGGCATGATGGTAAGGGTTTTTGGCAAGAATCCGTTCCCGCCAGGCTCACCTATTGCCTTAATTGCCAAGGACGGACCCAACGAAGGAGAATGATAGGTGGACATGGGACAGCTAGTATGGAGTAACCAAGAACAAGTGTAAAAAATGGTGCAGACAGATGTCAAAGAGATAAAAAACAGGTCTCATTTTTTTAAACCAGGAACAGGTGTCCTGTTCACATAAAAAGTGTTGACGATCAAAAGAGTGATCTCTTTCATAAGAGAAGGCCTATCAGCCTAATTATATGGATGATATATAAAAAATTAAAATAGGATGTCTTAGGTATCAATGGGAATGGGATGGAAATCCTTGGCACTCAAAGAAAAAATTAAAATATCAGAAATTCTAGTGAATGTGGTAGTCATTAATTTTTATTAATAGGACAAAAAATCCATGGACATTATTCAAATGAATTCAATAGCACACAAGAATACATATTGGAAAATCTTCACATGAATCCCTATGGCTCATATGTAAACTATAAATATTGGATAACCTTGAATTCAGAGCAAGACACTCCCTAATACTAAATAGGTTGGTAATAAATTTCCAAAGCATCTAAAAGTAAATACCTTACTCAATCTTGATGATAAACCAATGCGGGAAATATAAAAATAGCAATTATTTGAAATCAGTCACTGCCTTGCATTGTATTCAAATATAATCAAAGAAACAATGTTGACTATAAACCTTGAACATTGATCTTGATAACTAAATAAAGTTATCAATAACTTCATAGACAATTGGGAAAAAGTTCTTGATTGAATAAGAAAAGATACAAAAACTACGATACAAATTCTATAAAAAAGGCAGGTGAATCTCCTCGTACACTCTTAGATATTTTTTGAATACCATAGCAACGAAGAAAGGGTAAGAGGTTACCATGGTTTAATGTAGAGTCTCGGACCCAGAGACTACAGGATCTCCTTGAGGCTCAGTCTGCTTCATGTCAATATCCTCTGTACCCTGAAAAGTAGAAACCAAAGTTAACAGTCAAGTTTACTAAAAGAAATATAATAAACACTATAAATATGCTTAACGAAAAGTATCAATACCTGTGTCATGACTGGAACCTCAGAAGGAATAATCTCTTCAGGCAGCCCTTCATGTGTAGCACTAACCTGAAAATTCCATAATGTTAAGACTCGTACCAATAAATTTGTGACATAAATTCAATTTCAATTTGACATACAAAAATATAGATAGATAGTAATGAGTAATGGTTGTAGCACCTATACATGATCGTGTCCACGATCTACAGAATGAGCACAAGGGGAAAGGCAATGTTCTTCTAGGAATGTTGTAAACTGCATAAGTTAAATAAATATATTGGCGTCAGTTTTTTGAGACTAAATGTATATATACACCAAAAAAACATGTTAGATCAAAACCTGTTTGTACATACCTCGCCCATGGTGTGCATTTGTATTGTCCTGGATTGCTCATAGTGGTCTCTACATGAGGCTGCATACTTAATAAGCTCATCTCGCTCCATCTCCCTCAACACATCATCTGGGACACTCACAAATGGATGCCCTCCTGCACTAGATGAAGGTTGGCTCGTCCCTAAGCCGACTTCCACCCCTCCTAAAGCAACTGCAATATGTTCTTGTATCTTATCCCTCATTTTTGATGCAGCACTAGAGATAAGGGCTAACTCCTTTGGAAGTGTAACTACCCTAGGTGGTCGAGCTACTAAACGAGGTGCTAAAGGCCTAAACCCAACATCTCGCATAGCATCAGGTTGTTCATATGTACGACCTTTTCCAGCTCCATAGAATTTGGACCCAGTATCTGTATAGTTAGGGTCGATGTGCTCTCGGAATTGAGCAAACAACATTCTAACAAAATATTGCGGCACCTCATCATTATTTGGGAACTTCCCGTATGCATACAGGAACTTCTCATAAATATGGGGTGCAATAATAGGATCATTGAATCTTGCAATCTTCAGATGTTTTTTGTCTTCAGGCTGCAAGTCAAATAGTGAGAAGGCCATTTCTTTAGTGACCTTAATTTTGACTTCATTGTAGGAGTGGATACCAGTCACTGATGCTCTCCTCCTACGCATCATGTCAAAAAAAACTTGGGTTGATAGTCCAACCCCACGATAAGTCTCTATCAAACTCTCCAAATTGTGCAAAACAATTTGGAGACAATTTCGACTACGGGCAGAGAGATTGTAACTTTGCAATTCATTGTGAAATCTCGTGGAATGCTCCCTCATCCCATCAACAATAAGTAAGGAGATGGTATCTTCCCAAGGCATCTGCTCAGGAATATCACCAGGATGGGTGTAAAGGGGATCATAGATCGGATTTCGAGCAAACTCATGAACCCTACGACCTCTACCCCTAGGAGGGTGACCACCACCACCTGTAACATGTTAAATTATTGCACGTATTAAAAATTAAATAATTTATAAGGAAAATTTGTATTTAAAAAACTTGTTTGGTAATTTGAAAATACCTTTTGGAAAAACTATCTCTTCCTCTTTGTTCATACTATGGTCCCCTAATGAGGAATGAACGTGTCTATGACCCACTGTACAAAACATTAAATTGTTAGAATTTGGGCACATGAGTACCACAATAAATTTGAAATTAAACATACATCAAACAATAAATTTTCATTTAGATTTTACCTGGAGAAGTATCCAATTGTGGGGTGAATCCCATAGGCTGAGACATTGTTCTCATTTTCCCCTCACCAGTAATAAGGCCAACCCCAACTCCAACATTTGCACCTATGGAGCATAATGTTTTCACATTAAACACGTCATTTGGAAAAAAAATTCACTTGTTCAACATTGAATATAACGTAAAATTGAACATTTTAACTAGGAATTGGTCTAATGTGTACCTATGCCGTGTATAAGACCCTCGTTCATACCATGCTCCCTTGGCGAGTAATGAATGTGTCTATGACCCACTATACAAAACATTAAATTGTTAGAATTTGGGTTCATGAGTACCACAATAAGTTTGAAATTAAACATACATAAAACAATAAATTTTCATGTAGATTTTACCTGGAGAAGTATCCAATTGTGGGATGAATCCCACAAGCTGAGACATTGTTCTCCTTTTCCCCTCACCAGCAATAGGGCGAATGGGAACATGTCCTTGGGGTGCCTCTTGTTCGATTCCCTGACTGGGTGAACGAGTCGGACGAGTGCGTCCACCTGTGCAAGACAAAAAAAATTCACATTAATCAATTTTTCACAACGAACAATAAATATAACCTACTTGAAAACATGACATAACTAAACAACCAATGTACCTGATAATCCTCCTCTCATGGAGATGTCTCTGTAGGGCTCCCCTGATGCCATGAAGGGGTCTCTGTAGGGCTCGCCTACCCCTCATAAACAAATTAAAAAACAAATTATCAATTGACAGTTGAATGTCATCAACCAATGGATAATAAGTACTATATAGGTACTATGTGTGAACGCATAGGCATGTTGAAAAGTATAGCTAGATCGGTCTTCATGTTGACTATGTAATTATATTCTTATGTAAAGAACCGAGCTTTCCTAGGACTGGTACAGAAGAGTGCAAAAAAGAAGGCTTTATCATCATTACAACCAAGATCTAATCCTTACCCTTGAAGAAGATCATTCAAAGAGAAATCACCAACACATCTTTTCTCCACCATCGAAGAAATCAAGATGAAGAATTTATCTTCACTTATCAATTAAATATTTTCATTCTATAATCAATTTTTTTTTAAATGACTTTGTTTTGGCAGGGAGATCTATAAGCTGGTTGGGTTACCAAGATTCCTTGCATGAGAAGAACAGTCACAGTCCTCGAAGAAAGTAAGGTTAAATGTCACTTGGACCATATTTATACAAAATTTAGGTATCAAAGAATGAAGGGATATCTTCATAATATCTTAACTGTGAGATATGCAAACAACGATAAGGTGGACAACGTAACAAGGAGAGAGATTCTATAGCAATGTAGCCATAATTTTCAAGGTTCCTCCTCTAACTCTATAATTGTTATGGAACACTTTAGACATGTTTCTCACATTCATGAAAAGCATCCCACAGCTTAACTTTCAATTCCACAAACAAGAGAGTATTGTTGGTTTTATTCCACCTTCCTCCACCACTACTAGTTGCACTCAGCACACCATTGAAACCATTTGAATAAGTACAAGGAATATTCTTATTAGTACATGGCACCACATGGCACCATTTTATTGAAATTCATGAGGGTTGCAAGTAGATGACTCATACTTCAAGCACCAAGCTTCAGATTTATAGCTGATTTATTTTTCCAAACCTTATATTCATCATTGCAGTGTGATTATACTTCAATTCTGTGACTTATCTTTTGACACATGACATTAGATTAGATTCTACTTTTGAGTACAATGCCTTTCCTAATGATTAAAGTGATAGATTTCATGCAATAAGGTCTCCAAGGTAACAGGAAAAATAGCTAGCAAATCTCTCTCAAAATTCCCACTGTATCACAAAGATTTACCATGACTGGGGCTTCACTACTTCAACTCAAAAGTTGTAACAAAGACAAAAGAAAATAAAACCGACTTGTTCAATCTCCTGAGATTACTTGGTATCTAAGCTAGATTATGGTGAAAGATCAGCCTTGGAGTCAAAATCATTTGGCCTAGTTCAAGAACACTTTTCATATGAAGGGTGAAATCATCTATTGTTTACAGTAGGTCGAAAATATGAAGGTGCCCTGCAAAAAAAATACCATAAGCAAATATGTTACGAGGAATTTCCTTTTTTGATTTGTTTCTCCTTGCTGTCAACAATGAATTTGTCATTTTGGGACTAGTGCATTCTATTTTTAGTCGGGTGTAGCCAATATTTTGATGTTGTTTGAACCATGATAATTTGCAAGTATAGTTTTGAGTCACAATTGTACACTAATTGGTTTTCGTGGACATATGACTATTGAAAGAGTAGCACCAAATTTTTTAAACACATGACCAGAGCATACCCATAATAGAAATGTGAAACACCTTTTATGAAATGAAATTTGACTTAAAAATTGTGGCATCTCTGTTAGCACTAGGGGTCCATATATTGTTGTTAAAGAAACTACGTCTTTTGTGGCCAAATATCATAATCATGCATTTATTATGTGTGGGCAGATGCACAGTTCAAGGCAGACAAAGGTTTACCTGGATCCCGGCGACAAAGAAAATAGCTCTTCAAAACGACAACTACAGTCCAAGAATTCGCGAAAACGATAGCTACAGTCCAAGAATTCAATAGCTACAGTCCAAGAATTCTACAGCTACAGTGCAAAAATTTGCGAAAACTATAGGCAGAATGCCGAGCAAATGGAGAATACGAATTCAACAGCTACAGTGCAAAAATTCGCGAAAACGACAGGCAGAATGCCGGGCGAATGGAGAATTTTGGGTTTATAAGAATAAAACTCTCGGACGAGAGTTGAAAAATGACAAGGTAGCTTAAACCTTTGAAAAATGACAAGGTAGCTTAAACCTTAAATATAGAATAACTTGTTAATTTTAAACCATCATCACATTACATCTCTCTCATATATAAACTATAAAATGCATCTCTCAATGCAATATGAATTAAATGTATTAAGTTATAATAAATTTGAAGGAAGAAGCCAAAGTGAAGCATTAAACCTAAGGAACAAGCAAAGAGTATGCTTGTGAACATTATAAGGATCGAGTTTCAAATTCATATAATGCTTCAAATACATTTTCTACATGTCTAGTGCAAACTTAAAATGAAAATTTCCATTAAACTTTAACATAGGTAACAAAGTAAAATATCGTTATAGACAATGGTGATCTAGGTGGATATCAGTTGCCACCCACCTCTTCCATTGTCTCAATGGTTATATATTTTCTTGGCAGTTTTTCTATAATTTATGGGTCCCAAAATCACGGGGCCTTTTTGAGGTCCTAAATGATGTTTTTTGGCAATTTGAGAGGCCAAGAGTTGCCATAACATGCCCTATTCCTGGTCAAAATTTGTATTCCTTTAATATTTCTTTCTACCGAGCTACTATGCACCCTGAACAAATATTGTATGCAAAAATTGGACCCTCAGGAAGTTGATGTACCAACTAACCACCTCAATATCCACAAATCTTTTGTTGTTTCATCTTTTGGGATTAGGGTTTTAGACCTATAAGGTTCTTTATTTATTTTAAAATTCCATTCCTTTAGCCTCTTTTAATATCAATTGTGAATGCACATAACTGCCATCTCTCTATGTTTAGAGATAGATACCACCATTCTAACCAGTTTGTGTTCTATAATACTGTGCCATTTTATTTATTAATAGAAGTTATATTTTCACCATATCACTGTGCTTTCTATTATATTTCTATGTGTGTGTTTCATTCCTTTCATTTCATTGATTATACAACATGGATCATTGGTATAAGAGAAATATATTCCTTGTTATTTATCGATGCATGTCCTCAACAAGTTTAGGGTACAAAGAGTTGGGTCTCAAGCTAACTTCACTTGGGAATAATCAAATTTTCCAAACCAAGTGGCCTCCCATTGTGGAAGAAAAGAGCTCGACGACAGAGAAGGAGATCCTATCAAGTTTTTGCCCAGGAAGCACTTGTGTGACAAATGAATGAGATGATACAACGTGTTATATTTCTATGTGTGTGTTTCATTCCTTTCATTTCATTGATTATACAACGTGGATCATTGGTATAAGAGAAATATATTCCTTGTTATTTATCGATGCATGTCCTCGACAAGTTTAGGGTACAAAGAGTTGGGTCTTGAGCTAACTTCACTTGGGAATAATCAAATTTTCCAAACAAAGTGGCCTCCCATTGTGGAAGAAAAGAGCTCGACGACAGAGAAGGAGATCCTATCAAGTTTTTTCTCCAGGAAGCACTCGTGTGAAAAATGAATGAGATGATACAACATGTTATATTTATATGTGTGTGTTTCATTCCTTTCATTTCATTGATTATACAACATGGATCATTGGTATAAGAGAAATATATTCCTTGTCATTTATCGATGCATGTCTTCGACAAGTTTAGGGTACAAAGAGTTGGGTCTCAAACTAACTTCACTTGGGAATAATCAAATTTTCCAAACCAAGTGGCCTCCCATTGTGGAAGAAAAGAGCTTGACGACAGAGAAGGAGATCCTATCAATTTTTTGCTCCAGGAAGCACTCGTGTGACAAATAAATGAGATGATGGACAATTTTCCCACATCATTTAACGACTTCCAACAATATATGAGGCACCTTCAACCAATGGAAATTTTGGAGGTGTGACACCATTCAAGGTACATGTTAACTTTGCTATCCCCATATTTTAAGGCCAAATAGATGCACATGTTTTGGAGAAATGGTTAAATTTCTTAGAGGGAAATGAGTTTTTTGAGTGTCTCTGTGCCTTTGGGAGAGCATTTGGATTCTTGAAGAAGTATGATGTCTGGGTGTAGCGAGAATAAGCGGTTTTTCAGGATCCTTCTTTTGGTGGTGCCATTGAGCCCCCTAATGTTCCTGCAGAGTTGTAGAATTATGGGGTTCATAATGTTGAAATGTCGTGGGAGAGTTCATATGTGCACCCTAAGTTCTATAAATAAATTTTAACTCTATTTTATGATAGAAATCAAAATTTAAATGGAAATTAAAATGGAAGACAACATAATGTAGATTCACTTGGTCCTAATGAAAGAAAACCCCAATGGTTATCGCTTTGAAAATCCTTTTTCAAAGTTTGAGAATATTTTGACCAAAATGTACAAATTTCGAGTAAAAGTGAAAATGAAGTGGTAAAACTTATCATATTCACTTATATTAGGTTGATTTTACCCCTTTTATAATGTTTAAAAAACTTTATTATGTTTTTATTAATTATATTAATTATAAGCAAGTGCTTTCTAAGTGGTGTTTTTAGTTTTTTAGGTGATATGACAAACTAAGTTGATTTTCTGCAATTTTTTCCATCACTTTTGTCCATTTTAGATATTATGTGGTAGGTAATTTATTCAAAAATTGGAATACAAGGAATAGTTTCCCATAGTTCATCCTGTATTAATCAATTCAATATCATTGCTACCATAGAATATACCCCACTAATTTCAGACACACACCTTCTTTCCTGCTTTTAAAAGTGTTGTAATTTCATCGTAGAGCCTACCTTCTATGGGACTAATTTCATCGTAGAGCCTACCTTCTCTGTATCAGATCCAGACTAATGCATTGGAGGTAGAAGAAAACTTTTCTTTTACTCATAAATTTACGGGTAAGACATAACATGAAGTCAGAAAAAAGGAACAAGGAGGATGCTTCTACTTCAAATCAGAAGAGGGAATCTCAAGGGTATAGAAAACAAGAAATGAATAACTAATCAAGAACCTCTCAAATAAGCTGGTTAAGCTTGAGTTGGAGGAAAAAAATTCCCCTCCTCATCCTAACCAAACGATTCCTAACCATGGGTTTAATCCCTAGTATCGGAAGCCCCCTCTACAGTTGTTGTAGCAGGAAAGGAAGGAATAACAAGATCACATCCAACTTCTTCTATAATTGGAAGGGGAGTTGGAGGAACAAGCCAAGGAACTCACAGACAGTAAAGAGAATCAATTCCTCACTTAATATGATGATGTGGAGGATGAACTCATCCTGCAAGACGAGAAAGAAGAGAAGGAAATCCCTCCAGGGGATCAAGATATTGACAATTACTGTAGGCAGTTCGTGGATTTCATGCATGCTCAACTCCACAAGAAGTATGACCTCAGGTCCTTTAGAAAGAGACCATGAGGGTAAGAACAAAATGAAGGGTCAATATCAAGAGAACAGACCCCTCCCAGTCCTGCTAGTAAAAAGAATAAGCCATTAGAAGAGTAAACCCCTCATAAGGTCACTGCATACGCTTCCATAAAGCAATAAGCTAATCCTCCCAAAAATGAGAGGTCCTCATCCATACACTTGAAGTTGCATGACCCTCCTGAAGAGAAGTGCTAAGAATCCATTATAAAAAATCTCCCACAACCTTTAATCTCCAATAAGAATGACCCATGGTGGTTTTTGGACTGCATGTAGAAAACTAGTATCTAGCCTATTCTAAAGAAGAGTGAGGCGAGCTTATCCTCCATGAAGAAGGGGAAGAGTTGGAGTGTTTCCCATAGGAGAGCACTAAAAATAAATAGTAGACTGGTGATCTGGAAACATAGGCAACAGAGCTTTATTGTCTGGATCCACAACAACATCCTCAATAAGAAACATTTCCTTTAGTGATTAAAGACCAGTCAGATTTGGATGATGAAGACCATCTCTCAAATTATCTTTCAATAGCACAACAGATTGTTAAAATTCATGTTCCCTCACCTGAAATTAATGAGATTTTGTAGCCACCGTGCAAGCTTCTGTGTGAAAAAGAGAAATATAAAGAACACTTAGATCACTTGACTACCGTGGGTAATGAGGAAAAACAATATGTTCCCTTGTTGTTCGAAGAGAATCCGTTTCAACACATTTAAGAAAAGCAACAGTTTGGAATGAGGTTTGCTTTCCTATTACAAATCATCTAGAAGATCTCATGTTGCATGTTTACCATGTTCCTTAGGTCACTATATTGCAGTCATTAGTAAAGGAAGAAGATGAGGTATGTATCAGGATGTTTGTTCACCATGGCAAGGTGAAGTTAAAAATTGGTTTGAGAATCTTTCAGCTGCTAGTATATCTTTCAACTGCTAGTACCAAGTTATGAGGTTGGATAGATTGGGTCAGAATATTTAGAAATAGGCCAAGTATATCTTGATCGAGTGGTTATCTATATTGAGAAACTATTCATCAAAAAGCCACTAGACCTTTTCAAAATTTCTATTGATGTTCCAGTTTAACAAGCTCCTTGCAAGGAAGATCAGGTTGAGAATTCCTATCAGATACCATTAGCAGGTTTGTTCCTAAGTTTCGTGAAAAAAAGTGGAAGAACAAAGTTATTAGAGCAATTTCTTGCCTGGTTATGCTAGCATTATTGTATAATTTAGAATAGTAGCCATTCCAACAGATTAGGGTAGGTAGGTGTGTAAATAAGATCAATTCTATAAGCATATTTCTAGTTTTAGTTTTAGATTACTTTGTAGTTTTCAGTTCAAGTGTGTTTCAGTTTCTAGTTTCAGCATTCAAGATTTTCGGGGTGCGGTAGTGATTTTCGTTCTAATAGATGGTCGTGCTTAGCTTAGTGGTAGTTCTAATTCAGGCTTAGAGTATGCATTTGTGACTCCATGCGCCTAATAAAGCACAGACATTCAGGTCTGCAGGTTCTCAACGCACTTAGAGTAGCACATTGTCCCAAGATGGAGCCAATGTTGGCTTCTGACCACACCCAACATGGAGAAGTGGTCCCTATAAGGCAATGACAGGGCAAAGGTGTGAATGTTTAAGGGGAAGGCCAAGAAATTCAAGTGTAGGTTAGGCAGAAAGCTCCGCAGTCAAAATAGAAAAGTGTTGCGATAAAGGTATTATGATCGAAAGTTGTGTTAATTTTCACATCCCACAAACTATTACATATAATATGTGTAGTATCATTTAACGCTCTTAACTCCTTACTGCAATCGTACTTTTCTTTCTGCAAGCCATAACATTCGCCATTTGTTTCTTATCAACAAATATCCTCGCTTGCAATATGCGACGTGTCGACGGTCCCACTTCTGTTCCGCGTCATCCATCCTCGCTCACCACACATCACTCCCCACAATATAAACCTCTTACCTTCCACTGCTCACAACTAACCTTGTGATCTGTGATCTGCGATATGCGGGCGCCCCCCACCTCTGTCCTACCATGTCACATCCTCTGCCCATTGTGTTTCGCACATTTCACATTATAACCATTAGCCTTCACTGCTCATTTGCAAATCTTTCTATTTTTGATCTGCAGGTGGTCCCACCTCCATCATGCCACATCACTCATCCCCCGCTCACTGCACATCGCTTGCCACAGATCTTAACTCTCACCTTCTCCATAGGTCTCCATAGCCTTTGTTCCACTCTTTTTAACTTGTTAATGAGCCCTGCTGACTCCACTATCGCTTCCACCATCCTCTCCTCATATCTGCTCCATATCATGCATCCAACAGCCCACAGTGATTTTGTACCCCCCAATCCAATACCAAAAACCATCCATACCCCCCTCCGAGATCCGGTCTCTGGTTTTTGCAAGTTAAAGAAAATAATGAGCTTTTGGTGGAACTACATAGCTATGTTTATTCAGTTGGTCCAAGAAATCCCTGCTAAAGAGTGAGGCACACACAACACAACTGGTCGTTCCACAATGACAAGTGGAAACCATGAGAATTATAGAGTGGAGGCTTTCCAAAGTAGATGAAATCAAGTGGTGGAAACCATACAAGTTACCTGTTCAAATAAACTCCTCACTGTTCCTATGGAAGATCCTAGGATTTGGCCTACGTGGCCCATAATTTTGTTTCTTTTTACTTTTAGAGAGTGATATTTGGCTGGTGAAATCCTGATTTCACCTGATTCTATTCTGATTTTTTGTTACACGAGTGATTTCTTGATGCACACTCTGCTTGTTTTTTAGGATATGTTAGTTTTCACATGCGTATTCTGATCATGAAAGAATATTCGATCGTAAACCCTTAAGGAGAACTCTATATGTAGTGATTTTTAAGATGAAAGAAAGGTTTTGAATTTTGGGGAAGCTGACTATAGTTCTGTATAGTTGTTCTCCATGTGCTCCGAGATACATATTTGGGAGAGTTGTTTTGAACATAATATGATACATCACTATTTATTTGGATTCCAGATGGGGGAATGAGAAGTATGTATCTATTTCTCTTTGTTTATCAGTAATCTCCTGTTAATTTGTAATCATTTTTCAATGTTATGCTACTTGGATTATTTGTGTAATGTATTTTCCGGTAGTATGCATCTTTATTCATGAATTTGTTTATGTATAACGCTCATGTATCCAATTTTCTTCTCTTCCTTAATTCGCCCTCCAAAAATCTCTAGTGTTAGTCATATTCCACTTACATTTGTTTCCTGTGAGTTCACTGCAAACAAATTCTTAAGGATATTAGCCTGTCTTTTGCAGGTTCCTCCTTCGTTCTTCCTCAACACCTATACATAATTTGAAAGCCTCTGCTCATTATTTCATACTTGGCCCATTTGAAATCCATCCATCCATTCATCCTCTTGAGCCCTTTTGTAGTATAGGGTAATTCACAGGATCAAACTCAAAGATATTCTCCATTAATCAACCACCAAAACCATTACTTCTCTTAATTCATAAATTCTCTCACGGGCATCCATATACTTGTCTAAATTTAACCTCTGACTTTAAGATGTCCTAGGCACTGGTCTTTTGCAACTCAAGGCTATCTCTAGGGGCTACAATAGAACCAATGAAAAAAATGGAAAAAAAATATAAGTGCTTACCTGAGGAGGATTTCTCTGAGGGTTTGAGGATTTTTGGAGCCAATTCCATGAGCGGTAACGGAGAAAGTGACCAAAAGCCTCATTGGGAAAATTTGGTGGTTACCAAAAACAATAGAAACAATGCAGGACCATCAGATCGACTGCCTAGAAGATCCACGGAAGAGAATGCACTAGGTGTCATGCCTAGGTTTGGGAGGAACCTGAGGTCGTCAAGTCAGACATGACACAAATGGATACTAGTTGTCACCAAGGTTTCCATAGGGGGCCCTTAATATGAATGTGTCGTATTTATATTTCAAGGTCATTGAATTTAAAATTTAACAACCTTAGGCCTATAACCTTTAGGCTAAGCCTTTAATAAAATGATGTAAAATTAGATGTAAAGTGGTGGTTTAATTAATTTAAACTAGAAGCATATCCTTTCTATGTCCATCTTAAGTTTTACATGTAAAGTAAGTTTTATTTTATTTTATGTTATATTAGTTTTTGTAGTAGTGCATGTTATGATTGCTATCACAGCAAAGGTTACAACATTGTGATGTGTTGGATGCTTAGGTATTAATAACACATGAAAATTTTCACACAGAGGAAGACAGAGGAATCATGAGCATAGAATTCAAAGAGGAGGAGAAAGTTTACACTGTCGCTGAAACCAGCTACAAGAACTAGTGTTGCATCAGGAGAAAATGTCAATCTAAAATTTTCAAACCCGGAAATGTTAGTGGAATTAGCAGAAAGAGATTTTTCCATTTGTATCATCCAATAATTTTTCATTTATGTAATGTAAAGGAGGTTCCCCCCTCGAAGTGGATTATTTATAAGGTGTTGATCTCTCTTTTCTTCTATTTTTGGAGCTTGTTTCATAAAACAATACCCCGATGGAGTGACTTCAGAAACAAAAACATTGCTCCACTTCCAACGAGCCTAGAGAGTACCTCGACGAAGTATCTTGCTTCACCTCTCTATGCAGGAATCCTTTCCCTTCTTTCACCCTTTATTTCATTTTTCATTTTTTCATTTGTTCAAATAACTATGCATAATCGCTTATTTATTCCATGGGGTGGAAGAGGGATCCCAACTTATTGAGAGCAGAAGTGGTTTTTCCTTTAGAGAAGTATGTTTATGTACACCTCTATCATACTTGTTAAGGTTCTCTTCCCCTCCTTACTTTACCATACTAGAGTGACAAGTATTAACCGACTATATAAGAACTAGTTAGAGTACTTGGTAGAACCAGTTAAAACCCAAACATCATGATTTACCCATGAATCTCTATGATAAATAATGTATTTTATGAGAATGATCAACCAAAATAATGCATGATTAACACAAAGAGAAGGAATAAACAAAAAACCAGGTGTTAGTAGAAGAACACACTTCCTCTTGGATTTCATGATGCTTTCCTTAGAGGCCAAACATGACATCATGCAGAAGATACTTAGGACTGAAAAACAAATAAATAAAGGAAATAAAAAAAATGGAAACAAAAAAACGAAAGAAAATCAAAGAAAACAATACTCCTACTCCTAACCTAAGCATAAAGTAGGCCAGGTGACGTGAAGTGATATTTCCAATGTATCCACCGGCACATTAGTAAGCCTACATGGGAGAGGAATACATGTCAAGAGATATATACATACATAGTAATAAAAACAAATATAAGACAATAAAAACCAAAAATTTTTACGTTTGAATGTGCACGCAGAAAAAAAAATGTTGAAAAGCACACAAATAACATTTTGTGGATGTATGATCAGGTTGTGAAACATCACGAGTCGAATGCTTGAAAAAAAAACTTTAAAACCATAAAAATGAGAAAGCCTAAATGAATAAATAAATTTTCATTTCGTGACAATGTTTGCCAAGTAGGAATTCGCCAATGATTGAGTGTTAGGATTGTGAAAAACAGATGGAGGATGAAAAAATTGTAAAACAAAATAATTTTCAATACATGTCATAGAGTGACAGGGATACTCAAAATATTCAACACTCTTCTGATGGGAGTTGGAACTGACCTAAAGGCTACAATAACCTGACATAACCATGAGCTTGGGTTGAAGTGCCTTGACAGGTTGAGGAAGATCCAAATCATCGGAAGGTAGATCATCAAAGATCAGTTGTTTTGAGAAATCAATACAGGAAGAACAAAATATTGACCAGCTGAGTCAATTAAAATGTCACAAAAAACAAGATTATAAAGTTTAGGATTGTAAATAGAGGTATCCTCATGATATAATGAATTGTATAAAGGGGAAGATGAAAAACGAGAAATTTCAGCCTCTCCACATTTAAATGAAAAACATGCATTCCAAAAATTCTGCAAATGATTGAAGGTATTAATAGAACTTAAATTTCACACGATTAAACAGAAATGACATAATCATGGACAATGTTAGTAAAATGTGGGAGAGCTTTGGAAGGAATAGATTCATCCTTTATCACATATTCTTGTTTGATAATGGACTCTGCTATATAGTAATCACAATTTGGCTTCATAACAAAAAAACCATCCAACACCTGATCCTCACATTAAAGGAAAGGTTTCAAATAGAATAACACTAAAAATTGCAACTCGTAGGATCAAAGGGAGAAAAGGGTGGAGGATGAGGAGAAAACACTTTAACACACTTATCATGCTTCTTGTCCAAAATTTCATAGGGATCTTGAATATGTGGCTCGATAGGAGATGGTGGTTCTTGAAACAATTCCTTGCAAATATTTCCTACCACATCCTATAATAGTAAAGTTGTTATACGAAAAGAAGATGTGGGGTTGCCTAGAGAAACACCCTCGTTGATCGCATATTTAGAAGCTTTATGTGTGAGGTTTGCTCGATGTGATTTAAGTGATCGTAAATCATGCAGAGTAAGTGAAATCTCAACAAGATACAAAAATATTGTGGTCAAGAAATCCCAATAAACTTCACCTTCTTTAAATTCAAAAAATAGATGGAAGAAATGATGAATAAAATGTAGTGATTCATCAGGTGTTTTTCACGATTGTAAAATTCTCTTGCACAAAATCTTATCATCAAAGTCGTCAAAAGTGCAAAAAAAAATTGTGACAACATGTTCAAAAGAGTGGATATAGGCATCGGTCCATGTGTAACACCATTTCCTTATGCGCCCTTCGAACGTGAGAAAAAACAACCAACAAACAACATCCTCAAGCGGGATGTCGCGCTCTATGAAAAATTGAAGAAAATGATCAGTGTGCTCAAGGATGGTTGTTTCACCCTAAACATTAAAGTTAAATAGTGACAAGTCCTCAATGATATCCACCTGCACCTGAAATTTAAATTTTCTAGAAATAAATGTTTTGTGTATGATTTGGGAAGAATTCATAAAAATGAGTGTGAAAATTTGAAACACACATGAAGGGCTCAACTTGTCATCTAGCCCTCCTTCTAGTGCCAAAAATTTTGGTGGTGTTGGACCCGCCAATATTCAGGTGATCTCCCCTGCATGAATTCCCAACTAGAACTTTAACAAGACCACAAGTTATCCTTGATAAAAAATGGAAATATTTACAACAAATTTTAATATCCACGCTTAATTGTAACCTCCATAGAGTGCACTATTAAAAATAGATAAAAATAGTAAAGTGAATAATGATATTCACCAATATCTATTATGGGATCATGTATTCAGCTACTCTCTACAACAAATAGAATTGACAACTAGTCCCACTACTTTGTAAAACAAAACCAAATTTGATATAAAAATAACTTGACATAAATATTTCTAGCAAAATTTGAACACATATTTATGATGGAGTACAAACTTTATTTTGGGCGGGACACATTTAAATTTAAACTCTTTGACTTTTACAAACTTAAAAACAATTTAGCTAATAAAAGTTAAAAATCATAGAACTATCAATAATAGCCATAAAATAGTAAAGTTACCTTATATGACAAATGGTCTTGATAGCTTCCGCCCAATACTTTGTAAAACCTAATGAAATTTAATTTACTAATAAATTTACACACTCTTTTCTCACAATATTATAAAGAAAATCTTATAGAGTATTATAGAGAAGAGCAAAGCTTACAGTATCATCTGAGTATTATAAAGAAAAATCGGAAACACTAAAAACTTGCAAGTATTTCCAAATTCAAATAGGAAACTAGAAATATTGAATCAGTTTAGAAGCTTGGAGAATTGTGCAACTTTTGTATCTCTACACTAATTCTATTGCCCAATCTCAACTTAAAAAATAACAATTTATCTAAGGCAATAGAATCTCGGAGAAAACTCCAACTTATTAAATGAAAATTTCAAAGATAAAAAGCCACAAATCTCACCATTTTATTTATCATTTCAAACATCATTTTCTACGTCTCACTATACTAGCTATTTCAAATATATGTAGTCTTATTTCCCTAGAAATCACCACTTCTCACTATTTGCATTTGAAACACGCTACAAAGATGAAATTGCCATCCATATTTTTTCATCGTCCCAATGTCTATCCTTTGATTAATAGAAAACAAAGTTGCATAAGAAACATCAAATCTATGAGACATGATTTTCATACACTTTCAATATAAAACAAATGCATTTATGTGAAACCGCAAAAACCAAGTGCATTTATGTGCAAAACATATTATGAAAAAACCACCTCTAAAACCAACAATACTATTATTCCATTAATTTACATTTGAAAGTAATATCAGTATACGTTGGTCCCGGATATCATAACCTTCACACACACACAACCATCTTCGCACAAATTCGTCTGCAAAACTACTTCCACACTTCATAACACCCTTATTTATTGACATTCAAAGACGAAATTAATTAATGATTATACATTTTAAAATTCATTCGTAAATAACAAATTTAAGTCTATCGGGTCTTGGTGAAACAATGATGAGACGGGTTGTTATAGCACTCATCATAGTTTCAATTCCCTTCCCCAATCGTGGTGATGTATGTGGACATGTTGAAGAAGATAGAGTAAAAAAAGAAAGTGAAAAAAAGGAAAAAAATGAAAGGTATTACCAAACTTACCCAAAAAAAAAAAAATTAAAATGGATCTATATATTTATTCGAACATACACAACTACCTTTGCACAACTTCATCCACACAACTCCTTTTGCAGTCAATAATTCCCATTCCCTTTGATTAGTTATTGACATTCAAACCTATACACACGATAACTCTAAGCAGCTAGCTTTGTAGAACAACCTTCATAAAACTACTTCCATAATTGCAAACAAAGTTCCTAACTAATAATTAAATATACAAAGCCTTCCTCACATTACTTTTATCGTACAACTTTTTTCTTCACACACATTGAAAACACAATTAATTTAGCACCTCTTTCAATGCAAAAGAGCTAGGTTCCCTCGCACATAATTTTTCCACTGCATAGTAAACATTTTTCACAACGACCCTAGCACTCATTACGCAAAGGACCCCAAATTTCCCACACATACAATCTACTCGCACAAGGAAACATAATAGTACTAATTTGACATTTTTTTAAATCTAGTTTCGATTCACAATTCTCCATTTTTTTCACGGACATTGACTATTTGTATTACTTGTGTGAAAAATAAATTACAGCACAATGCTCTAAATAAAAATAAATAAGGATAACAAATCTAACTTTTTACGGAGAATAAGAGGAAAATATTTGCAAAATTAAAATACCATCTTCTACATCTACTACGCACTCTGCTCCCACTTCAATATCATTAATATATGTCCCCTAAGAAAAATAAATTTTGTTGATGCAATATTAGACATTTTCTATCATATTAGTAAGGTCATCTATGCAGCCAAAAATTACCTATTTTTTTTAGTTTAGGAAAAACATGAGAGATAAACTGTTTGAATGATTTTTTCTAATAAAATTTTATTTTATTATTTTTCAAGCCTTAGGATATGAAAAAAAAAAATCAAATATGTTGAACTTTTCGGACGAGAGTTGGAGAAACTCTCGGACGAGAGTTTCTCCAACTCTCGTCCGAAAAGTTTTCCTGAGATTTTTGTGACCACAACTCTCGGACAAGAAAATGCATAACTCTCGTCCAAGAGAATTTTAACTCATGTTAAACCCGACCAAACTCTCGTCCGAAATATTTAAAATCTCTCGAACGAGAATTTTGAAAACTCTCGGCCGAGAAATTTAATTGACTTTTTTCTCGGCCGAGAAATTAAAAATTTCTCCCGAATTCTAACCATCCGCCAAAAACTGTTTCCCAACTTCGCGATTTGACCCACATGAACTTCTTCTCTCCCTTATTTGTTATAATGTCTACTCTTCCTTTTCCCATGATTGAGACCTTGCTATCAATCCCCAATGTCACTTATGATTTCATACTTTCATCTAGATTGGAAAACATTTCAATGTTTCCAGTCATGTGGTTGCTAGACCTTGAATCTAATAACCATACATCTCCTTATTTTTCTTGTGCTACATTACAAGCTAAAAACATGCTATCATGGTTCTGATTTTCCTTTATTAAATTTTCACTTGGCTTGCTACCTATATCATATTGCTTCTTTGTACATTCATTTGCATAATGACCATACCTTTTACAATAATGGCATTGAGCTTGATATTTATCATACCTCTGACCTTATGCTTGATTTTGGCTTGGGCCTTGACTTGGATTTTGATTACTGCCCTTCCACTTGAGCTTGAAGGGTTTCTTCTTCCACCTCTGTGTGGTATTCTTCCTCTTCCTCTTTAGTTTGGTCTTCCTCAACCTCTGCCTTGAACAAAAGAAACTTGTGTCTTGAATGCATGCTCCAATGATGAGTTTTTTTCTCTGTTCAGTCTTTTCTCATAAGACATCAGTGATGCATCAAGCTCATCCACTGAAAACTACGAGAGATCCTTTATCTCCTCTATGGGTACAACTATGGCATCAAATCTAATGGCAGACTTCTCAAAACTTTCTCAACTATTCTCCTTTCCTCAAGTGTCTCACCATGAGACTTGATTTGGGTAACCAACCTGATTACATGTGTAAACAACAAGTCTACATTCTCAGACTCTTTCATACAAATTATATCAAAATTTGTTCTCAACATTTGTAGTTTTGTTGTATTCACCTTTTCCATGCCTTGGTAGGCGGTCTAGAGGGGATCCCATGCTCGCTTGGACTTTTTTGTTGCTGCAACACTTGGGAAGATACTTCCATGAACTTCTTGAAAAATATAGAAGAGGGCTTTGGAGTCCTTTTTCTTGTTATCTCTCAACACATCTCTTTCTGCTTGTGTCAATGCATTGTATGCTACTACATTTGCTGGTTCTGGGAATCCATTCTCCACCAATTCCCAAATGTCTTGTGAAGAAAACAGAGCCTTCATTGTTATGGCCCAGTAGTCGTAATTTTTCCCATTGAACTATGGTATTTGTGGATTAGTCAAGCTTGTGCTTGTTGCCATTTTCATTGTGTAAACAAGAATTCTTACTATGTAAATATTTCTCACTTTGTAAAAAATCTCACTTCTGGAGAATACGCTCCTCAAAACAACTTTGAACTCCTCAGTAAAAACACTTTATTTTATTGAGATTTTAAACCCATTTGGATAGAATGTTAGTATTTTTCAAAGGAGACAGGGGAAATGCATTTCCCTTAAACACACGGAGTTCACATAGAGTTGTAGAAATGAATTTAACTAAGACAACACATTTACGAAAGTTTACAAAGATTTTTGGAAGTCAATTAATGCATACCATACAATTGTGGAAATTAAATCATATGAATCCTCTTTTCAACACAGAGTGGCAGAGATCAAAATCGCAACTATAGAGAGGAGAAACTTTATATTAAAACTTCAAAACATGAAATATATTCACATATGGAGGCTTTGGCTCCTTCATTAGTAAAAAAATACTTCTTACTGAGATTTACATTCACCAAGGTTGCAGAGTAACACACAATAAAACCTATAACTTGTGTTTTCACGCGCCACCAAAATTCGCTCCACAATTTTCTCTTTCTTGTCTTTCGAGACTTACATCCACCACATTACACAACACTCTCTCTGATCACTTCATAGCTTACATGTAAATTCTAAACATATCACAATTTAATACATATGATGGGCGGTCATGACTTTCTGAATTTTACAAAGTTTACGTGAAGTAAATAACACTTGCAGAATAAATGTTTACCCATACACATTTACTAACCATGCATTAAATTCTATTTGACTTTAATTATTTAACTTTGTTGTGGAATGGGTTATGTAATCTACTCAGAAATTTTCCTTCTCTGCAAACTCAATCTACAACCTGCAAAACATTAACTGAGGTATTGCTTCTGCCAGTTCATTTAACACGGCATTTGTGATTAATTTTCCAACACAAGCTGCAAAAAGAATCTGGCAGCCTCTCCAATTTATAGCACCCAGACAGGTCCAAGCTGTGGAGGTTTGTCAAGCCGCCGAACGAATTTGGTAGCCTCTCTAATTTCTTGCACTCATATAGGTTCAAGTTGTGGAGGTCGGTCAAGCTGTCGAAGGAATCTGGTAGCCTCTCTAATTGAAAGCAGGTAGACAAATCCATGTGGTAGATATTCCTCAATTTACCAAAAAAATTTGGTAATAATTTCAATTGAAACACATGTAACACCAAGGCCTTCAATGAGTTCAAATCATTGAATTCTTCTGGTAATTTAGAAAGAGAGAAGGAATCAATGACCGTCCTTTCCAGGTGCTTCAGCTACCCTATGGACTTTCGAATGTGGGATATGCAACTCGCATTAATTATGTCTAACTCCTACAGCTGCAAGGGTGCTTGAAAAATAAAAAATTTCAAGTTTAAGGAAGATGGAAAACCATCAGAAATCATTGGAGACCCTTTGAACACACTTGAACTCAAAAAGTTTAGATTTACCTGCAATAAAGTTAACTAGGAACATTACTCCTAGAATAGTCCAACCTAATTAAGAAAAGGGGGTGGAGAATGAAAATAAAAATTAATAGGGACTCATTTGGGACCCCCACCATTGGTTCTTTCAGTTTTTCAATTTCATCACAACTTACTATTTTTAGCTGTTTTTTGGGTCATGAACTTTGGGAGTTGTTTCGAGGCCCTAAACGCCGTTTTTTGGGAAAATTATTAGCAACATGGAAATTCCTTCGATTTTTCTCATGTCAAAAGTTTTAGTCCTCGGATAGATATTTCTAACGAGGTGTTGAGCACATCAAACAGAGATCATATGCCAAAGTTACGTCCTCGGGAAGTTGATGTACCAATTTACCCAAACGAGGCCCATAGTGTTGGCTTTTCATCTCCTAGTGTTAGGTTTTTGAATGTCCATGGTTTTCCATTGCTTCTCAACAATAAATAAGCCTTCGAGCCTCATTATAAAACTGTTCAGAAGCTTGTAGCCACCACATCTCTTCTCATAGATAAGCTACCAACGCCCTAGCTAGTTTATTTCCATTATGTCAGTCAACATATTTTAGTTTTTTGTTATTAATGAAATGAAGTCTTATTTCCATTGCATATCTGATTTTATGTGTATTTATGTATTTCATTGTGTTCCTACATAAATCTGGATCAGTGGTATTAGAGCGGTCTGCTCTTTCTCTATTTTTCTTTTCATGTCCCCAACGAGGTCAAGGTATAAGAAGTTAGGGCTTGATCTTGTTGAACCCTTGCAAGATCATCCTTGCAAGCCCCGAAAACCTCCCATGGTGGAAGAAAAGAAATTTGAGGGAGTAAGAGATCCTATCAAATTATTTCTCGAGGAGGCCTTCGAGAAACAGAGGAACGCAATGATGGATAACTTTTCCCAGAGCTTTCAATGACTACCCACTGGTGGCACATCTAAATCCAACAGCAACTCTAGAGGTGCCACTCCTTTCAAGGTACAGGTCAACTTTATACATCATTAGCTAATAGTGTATGGCGTACCTATCTTTATTCTAAAGTCCTTATGAAGTGTGGATTCATTCCTTGTTGAGTGAAGTTTCATTCTTGCATTGTATCTTTTAATTTCTAGAAGTGTGTGTTCCCATTCTGTAAGAGTGTTTTAATCCCTGAAAGTGTGTTCAATGACATCTTTTATGTTTTACCTAATTGTTCATGTATCGACACAGATAGTGCAGACAACTTTTAAATAAAAATACCTACCCTAGTTGAAAATTAATGGTTTTGGCTTAATTGTTTTAGGAGTGATAAAACTGCACAAACACATACCACTACAAGGAAAAGACCCTCTAGCAGATGTTTTTTAGGAACCCCACATAAAAATACCCCATACATCTGTTTCTAGCGAAGGTTGCTAGAGGAGGTTAGTGGGCAGAGGGTTTTGTGGATGTTTTCTGCTCGGTGTGCTTATCATTCAACATCACACTAGTGCTCCTAACAAGATAAACCACCGGTGCGCACAAAACATTGGCACACCTGACACTGTGCGCTCTGTACACACGCGCCCGGTGCATTGTATTACTACAGAGCACTGGTGCTTCACAACTCTTCTGCGTTGGTGCATAATAAAACACTGCGCCAAACCAAAACTGCCGGTGCGGTATTAAGAAACCGCACCTATGCATCATAAAAAAATGTGCCAAAACAAAAACTAACCAGTGCCTTCATAATAAATAACACTGGTGCGCCTATAAACCATGCACACTGAAAAATGGTTAAATAAAAAAAATATATTATGGCAAAAAAAACCAGATTTTTCATTTTTTTCAGTGCTCCAGAGCTCTCAATTACCAGTGTGCTCTACCAGAGAAAGCACCGGTGCACACAAAACATTGGCACATCGCCCACCGTGCATGCCATACACACCTGCCTAGCACGTCCTATTACTGTAACGCACCGGTGTTTCACAACTCTTCCGCGTCGGTGCATCATAAAACACCGCGCCAAAACAGAAACCGCCCGATATGGTGTCACGAAACCGCACCGAGGCATCATTAAATACCGTGCCAAAACAGAAACGTACCGGTGTGTTTGTATCAAATAGCACCAGTGCGCCTATAAAACGCGTGCACTGGAACAGGGTTAAATACAACAAATTATGGCCAAAAAACCACATCTTTCACTTTTCTGCTCTCAATCACTGGTGCACTCTACAAGAGAAAGCACCGGTCGCACAAAACATTGGTACACCAGACACTGTGCACTCTGTACACACCCTCCTGATGCATCCTATTACTGTAAAGCACCGGTGGTTTATGACTATTCCACCCCAGTGCATCATAAAACACTACGCCAAAACATAAACAACCCAGTGCGGTGTTAAGGAACAGCCCCGATGCATCATAAACAACGCTCCAAATCTGAAACTGCCTAGTGCGGTCATAACAAACTACACCGATGTGCCTATAAAACCCGGTGCATTGAAACATGTTTAAATAAAAAAAAAATACGGCCAAAAAACTACATTTTTCACTTTTCTCAGTGCTCCAGAGCTCTCAAGCACCGGTGCAATTTCTTCTTCTCTGACCCGCCCTGACATCGGTGCTCCAATTTCACTCATTGCATGCATTGCTGCTATGCATTGGCCACCAATCTCCAGCTTTCATTTTGCAAAACAGTGGGAAAATTTCCTTTTGCAAATTCTACAACCAATATGCCTCCTTGACGATGAAATGTACAGGTATTTTTCTAGTTTTTCCATAATTAAGCTTTTTAGTGGACTAGAATTTGAAATAACATTAAAAATAACCATTTGGAAAGAAAAAATTAAAAAATTGTCATGTCGTGTGCACGAGCCATTCGGCTCACACCGGTAAGCGGTGCTGCTTGTAAAATTTACATGTCGCACTGCAACCAGTGCGAATGGTATCCACACCATTTATGGGGCAGTACCGCAAGGCACCCCACATTATTTTAAAATTTTTAAAAAAAATGTGGTGTCTCATTTAGCCACTCACATTGTTGACCATGGGAATAGCAACACGATGCGTTGACAGAAATATCTACCCTGGTGCTGGTTAGCGCACCACATTCGGCATTCCGACAGGGTCAACGATGCGATTGGGTAAAAGACCGCACCATTGACTATGTAATTTGTTATGAAGTTGGTGTGATGACCCAACTATATGCACCGAGGCATATATTTTAGTCAACACACCGCTATTCTGACACCATATATAGTCAACGGTGCTTGAAAAATTTTCAAGTGCACCATCGATAGTGCATTTTATGCCATCTGGGGCAGCGCCACCGGTGTGTTACAAACACAAACCGCACCAGAACCAGTGCATGACTGATTTTTTGGCACACCGATTGGTCTATTTTTTTTTCCAAAAATAATTGTATATATACATTCCTAAATACATGTCTGATTTAATAAAAAAAAATATTTAATATGCCAATGATTCAAAGAGAAGAGGAGGAACAACAACTTCAACAGGCAGAGCATTATATCATGCTTCGCCAGTAGGAGGCATGAGAGAGGGAGAGAGATGCATACCCTTGCCCTATTACACCAAATACCTAGGGGCTCCTAAGGCAAGAAGGCCTCCTTAAGTTCTATGAAGAGGCTACTTACCTAAAGACCCATAGTGTGTTTTTGAGACATCTTATCCGTAGGTGGAATGCCCAACAATAGGCTTTCTAGGTTGGTCCTGACCAGTGGTACACACCCACTAAGGAGGATATTTATTTCATTACAGGGCTATCGAGGAGAAGGGTGGATTTTCCCTCGTTCCCAAAGGTTCCAGCTGGTTGTATAGCAGGGAGTTAGTTAGTTTACTCCCAGAGATATATTGGAGTATATGTATTGTCTCCTTTAGAGTTTCAGGTACCTGGAGGTCAGTTACGTATTAGTGAATTTAGTAGACAGGACGCAGAGTGCCTCTCACCTCTCATTTCAACCATTTCACACAACACCAGTGATGGGCAACGCATTAGTTGCCCACTTCTATATTATGTTGATTCTTTAGTACAGGAGCCACGACTTGTCAGGTGGTCTACCATTTTTTTTCGATAGCTTTGTATGGCCTTAGATAGATGTCGTGCTCATGCACAAGGGAGGGTCAAATTCCCTTTTGCTTCAGAGCTTTTTAAAAGACGAGAGTTTGAATTTCAACTGAGAAGTTTATAGCAAAGAAAATGAGTGATTCAAACAGAAATATGGACAAAGACACTTACAGGTATGCAGATGGCTACAGAGCTCGACAGAGTACAAAAGGAGAAAAGGAGTACAAGTTGAGACTGACAGAAAGCATTCGGTTGAGGTTGGTGATATGGTTAAGAGGTACCATGATGGATAAATGTAGAGCAGAGTTGATGGTAGAGAAAGGTCAATCGAGGTAGTCGATAAAGCCAAGAGGCACCATGAAGGGAAGGATTCTCATTCCCTTAAGGACAACAGAGAAATATCAACTGACATTGTTGATCGGGCTAGTAGGTCCCATGAAGGGAAGGATTCTCCAGAATGCATTTAAAAGAAGTTGGGATTATTGTCCGAGCTTCAGTTGGCTTGCATAAACTTTACTGGAAAAGCTGACATCTCATAAAATCACATCTTTGGCTTTCAATTAAACCTGAATGGCATCTCTAACTTCTCTAAGATGTGGTTTTGTGGATGAAGCCAGTAAAAAGTCTGCTTGCATTATAAATGGAAATCTAGTGACCATTTATGTGGGAAGAAAAGCATAGATACCTGCAGCTACCATATTTCCACCTGCAAATCGGTTTACCATTGGAAAAGCTAATGTAATAACCCATTTTGCAATATCTTTCCTCTTCTCAACCCTATACTCATTTTCTATGGGAAAACATTGCCTCCACATGTAATAAATTCATCGTCTAGTCGAAAATCGGTCTTCTTCTGCTAACAAATGCAAAATGAAGGACTCGTTGTCATTTCTCCCAAAACATTACCCTTCTGCATATTATATGTACTAATTGCTGGTAGGCCATCCGTCAATCTACATATTATATTGTAAAACATATTGGTTTCAAATAGTTAAGTGCCAATTATAACAAGTTCAGATGCCACAATTTCCCACTTTGGCCCTATAGTATTGCATCGTCACATGCCCCACATTTCATTCTCTACACATAATCAGTGGGGACCTCCTGCAATAAACAAAATGCATTGGAAGAACAGTTATTTTCATCAAGAATTTATCCAATCCAATTCTCAATTTTAATTCTAATTCTAATTCTCAAGAATAAAAAAAATTCTAATTCTCAATTTCTATGGTTGGAGTTCACTAAATTTTGGTGTACACACACAAAAGTAATTTCGGCACCTTGACCGCAAATCAGTGCTATTGTACCTATAACCGCACTGGTGTCGATGTTACAAAAGACGCACCAGTGCAGTGCGATTAAGTGACACACTGGTGATGAATAAACATAAATAAAAGAGCGTAACTCTATTTTCTTTAAGTGAAAAAAAAGCGGCAATTTGAAAAATGGGCGGAAAAATATTTTCGAAAATCTAATTTCATAAAATAATTCTTTAAATACTAAACACTTTTCATTATTTCACTATTTTTGCTAAAATTTTCCGCCAAATATTTGCAGGAGACATACCTGGAGCAAGAGAGCACAAGGGCACTATGGAGCAGCGAAATACGTTCGAACGGAAGTATTCAGACAATCATAAACCAAACCTCTGGTGATTCAAACCCGATATCATAGAATTTCAAACCATCTCGTAATTAAATTTGATTATTTTTTTTACTTTTTCTGCAGTTTTATCCATTTTTACCCTAAACCCTTAATTTTTTTGTTTTTTTCCCTTTCTTTTCCCTATTTCTGCGATTTCAGAATTAGGGCTTTTCATTTTATACTGGCATCCAACCCACGGAATGACTTGCATAGTCGGATCCCAATCCATTCGGCCATTGTGTGAATTTTTGGAGAAAATGGATTTTTCTTTATTGGTGCACCCTACATACCCTAGCGCACTGGTGCACTCTATTATAAAGCGAATCGCGCAAGTACTGCGTAATAAAAAATTTGATTTTTTTTTTTAAAGCAGTGTGCCATATCTAAAATAGGCCACCGGTGCTCCATTTTACGAGGATAGAACCATATGGTCTATTACAGTGTTTGTGCAGTGCATTTATAATACCCCACACACCGTACGGTCTATTATATTGTTTTGCAGTGTGTTTTTAATACCCCCATGCACCGACAGCAATGCGTACATCATGAAAGCCGCACCGATGTCTTGAGATTTATTTTTTACCTGAAAAGTTAAAAATTTATTTATAAATATATTAATGAATGATATGGTACAGGTTTCAGATTGATAAAGAAATGACTGACAATGAATCAAGTAACAAAAATACCGATAACACATCAAGAAAAGAAAAAAAAGCAAGTTCTTTGTAAATTATTTATAAAAAAATATTATTTTTTAACTATATGTAAGTTTAACTAATATGTATTGTTTATTGTGTATCATGCAGAGCCACAAAATGACAAAGCTCGATAAGATTATTTCTGATCTAGGACCAGAAAAGTGTAAAAGCTTGATGGAAAAATTACAAAATGATGAATCAAGTGAATGAAAAAAAATACTATCGATCCAATATGAGTTTCTTTTTTTTATTATCATTAATAATATACTTAAAATTATTAGATAACATGTGTCAAACAGTCTATTAATCCACATATTTTTAATGTTCTATAGGGACCAACAACTCAAAAAGGGAATGTTGTTCTAAGAAAAGAAAAAATATAGAACATGCAAATGAAAATGAATTGCTCCTTAGCTCATCTGGAGTGGTGTTGGAAGTTAATGAAAGGGGGGAAAACTTTTACAAAAGTTTGAGAGATCTAGTGGAATGAATGTATAGACATTCTTTCCACTTACAATACAAAAATAATCCAATGATTCCAAGAACCAAATTTTATCTAAACTATAGGAAGAGTGTCCAGAGAATTGTTCAATGAGACATGTCACACTTTTAATAGCAAAAACATACAACAACAAAAAAGAAGGAATAAAAAAGTAATATTCCTTTAAATGTTTGTCTAGAATTATTTATAAATATCATTTTTGTTATATTTAATTTTCATATATTAATATACAAATTAAATATTTTATTGTGATGTTAAATTTCCAGGAAGACTGAAAATCTCAAAAGATGAACGAGCTGATAATAAAAATATGGCAGTAGTAATGTCCAAAAAGGTGTACAAGGAGATAGTCAAAGAAATGGACAAAATTGCATCGCAAGAGGAGCCATCTCAACAACAACGTGCTTGAAATGTAATATGTAATCATTGAATTTTTTGATCATTAGGTACAATAAATAAACAATTTAGCATCAAATATTAATTTTCAAGAATTTTCTCGTAGGAAAGAAAAGAAAATGGAACCCATTCAACACATAAAGTAGGAAGAAAAGGCTTCATATCTAAGTTTTTGAGTAATTATTACTTCCTTATAACAACTTAACTAGATTTCATTTTTGTATTTTTTAAGTTGTTTTACAAAAATCGTCATTGAATGTCTTCAAACAGGTGCTAACATAGGAAGAAGAACCATCAGAAAAATTGATTGAAATTGGGTTAAATATGGGTTGTGAGTATATGTTGGCATATCAGAAATTAATTGTGAGTATATGTTTTACTTAGCTCCGTCTATAATTAATAGAACAAAAACATCTTTTATATTAAATATATGATTTGTTATGGGGTATATAACTTGTAGGAAACAAAGCATGAAACTGCACCAACAGATGAAATTTTGAAAGATGGCATGGTACATGGTTTTGAAAGATTGTGTATAGTTTATCGGTCAATTGTTGTTATGGTACGTCATTTTTCTTTTCGATTTACATTGATGTCTATTATTTAATATTGCAATTTTCATTATTCTCACCAATGTATATACACTCATTTCAGTTTATTTTTATGTTTGTAGATGGAAGGTGAAGAAGAAGAAAACAATCAACACCATGAATAAAACATTCCTGAAAATAACCCGAGTCATGGAAGTAGCTCTAGCAGTGGCAGCAATTCAAGCGAAGAATGATGATCACTATGTTTAAATATCAAAGCAAGGCGTTGTATTTTTTGAAATATGTTTGTGAAATCAAACATTTTGTTTAATGTAATGGACATAGTGTCCCAATTGAAAAACAAAGGGATACCAATAACTGTCCCATTTTGTATGATAAAGACTGCCTTATATATATATATATATATATATGTGTTAAATTTTTTTTTAATTTATTCTATTGCATTCTCCATTGTCATTCTCAAATGCATTAATACAAATTTAATTCATATGAATATTGTTATAAAATATATACGTGTTGACTTTTGATGAATAATGAATTTTGGAAAACCACAATAATTATGATATGATATAACAAATTAATCCAAACATCACATTCAAATGCATTAATAGAAATTTAATTAATATGAATATTATAATAAGATGTGTCAAATTTTGATGAATAATGAATTTAAAACAATCACAATAATTGCACTGTCACAGGTTGATGTTTCTAAAAATTACAAAATGAAAATTAGCGTGTGTTAGTAACTGTACACTGGTGCGTTTGTATTATTAAGCGTGTCGGTGCATTTCTACGACCAATGGGTACCGAACAAGTACCAAAACCAATTAAAAATATCAGTGTGTTTGTGCAGTACGATGCACCGGTGCATTTATGTGTCTATATGCACCGGTGTCATTGTACAATCTATGGGCACCGAACAAATACTGATACTAATTATAAATCTTGGTGCATGTGCGTGATACTGCACACCATGACGTTTATGTGTTTATAAGCACCGGTGAATTTTTAAGACCTATGGGCACCGAACGAATATCGATACCAATTATAAATCTCAATGCCTTTCTATGATACTACACATTGGTGCATTTCTATAAGTCTACGCATCAACACGTTGATATGACCTATGGGCACCTCACAAATCCCAAGACCAATTAGAAAGGCCCTGTGCATTGTATCACCAACTCTACGCCCAGTGCGGTTTTATACCTTAACAGCCCGGTGCATTCTTCTTCAACCACCCCGGGGCGCCTTCTACATGTATACGCCGGTGCGTTAAATCCAAAGTAGCACACTGATGAGAAAAAAACATCCGTAATAACCTTCAACCACCCATTGTTTTTTAGTTGCATTTAATTTCCGTTAAAAGCTATGCCAAAACCTCCGTAACCATAAACGGATGTTGTAGAAAATGTTTTTTTTGACAATTTGGTCAATTTTATAACACTAAAAACCTCCTTTATAACCTCCATTAGAGGGTCTTTTCCTTGTAGTGTACAAACCGTAATTATCAATCAAAACTCCATAACTTGAGTTCACTTTTCTTTATATTTTCATTTTTGAGAAGGAAAGGGCAAGTCATAGTCCTCAACATAGGTTTTCCTATCTTGAATTTCACAAAGTAACTCTGTTTCTCATGGTGAAGTTGCCATTTTATGTTTTGAATATAGTAATATCAAAACTCAATCATAGATAAAACACTACATATAAAAAGGAGTTTATAGAAAATTGTAATAGCTATTATGATGAGCTACTTCGTACCAATTTATAAATCAAAATGTGACCTTATTTCCCCCTTTTTCTCCCCTTCCTTTAAAATCTCCATTTCCAAATGGATGATACTTTTTGTTTATCCTTTTATTTAACAATTCATATACACTATAATGTATGGATTATGGAACAAACAGACAGAGGGAGTGAAGCTTCAAGGTTTCACCGATGCAGATTGGGCAGGGAGTCCATCCGACATGAAAAGCACATCAAGGGGCATCTTCAGCATAGGATCAACAACAGTTTCTTGGTAGAACAGGAAACATAGACCATTTTCACTCAATTCAACAGAGGTAGAGTACATGGCGACTAGCTAGAAATCATGTGAGGCCATCTGGATGAGGAAGATACTTGTTGGTTTTTTGGGCAATATATGGATCCGACGGTGATACATTGTGATAACCAAAGCTGCATAAAAATCTTGGTTAATACAATTTTTCATGACAGGTCCAAAACATATTGAGATCTGGTATCACCATCTCAGATATTGTGTGGAGAGGCACATTATGTCATTAGAGTACATTTCCACAGAGGCACAGGATGCAGACATATTGACAAAGGCACTAGCGAGAGGCTGAAGCATTGCACAATCATTAATTGGGAATTTCCTAATTAATAGGGGCTCAATTAGCCCAAGAATGTGCAATCAAGTTTGGGAATACAGGGTTGAGAATTGGTTAAGTATTGGACCAATTTTTCCTAGATCAGAGTGAGATAGTCAGTACAGTGCATAGGTTTCTCAGTGGAGGAATAACATTGTATTGTTTGATGGTATTGACTTAATGAAATATACAAATAGTGGGGTTTTGAGTAGTTTCTTTCCCAAGGTACATCTTGTGTTGTGTGATTGATACTTTATTCCTCTTACTTGTTATGTGTTTGTACGATCAAATTTTGTTTCCGCAAATTGTAGAAGGATCAATATTTTGTTTGAGTACATTACAAGATCAGATTGAATCCCTTGGTTAGATTTT